>CABHPH010120575.1:0-27824 GCA_902168325.1 Peromyscus nudipes
ATTTTCAGAGTTAAAGGTTTGCTATGGGAAAAAAGTAAGTTGAACTCAAAGGTCGCTGCTATTTAACATTCGTATTTGAAATAATTCTTTTTAAAAAAGAAAAGAATATTGTCTCTGTGCAAGCAATTTTCACAGTGACTTGTTAGGTGTAACAAAATTCTTGACACTATCAAGAAAATTCCAGGCTGTGGGTGAGGCCTCCCTATCCTTTTCATGTGCCCATAATTTTGGACTGCCAGGAGTTTGAGGCTAACCTGGGCTACACAGCAAGACCTTGTCTACACACACACACACACACACACACACACACACACACACACACAGAGAGAGAGAGAGAGAGAGAGAGAGAGAGAGAGAGAGAGAGAGAGAGAGAGAGAAGAGAGAGCGCCACATTGGCCTCCAGCTTGCTCTGTGGCAGAGGTTGGCCCCAGACTTTCAGTTCTTTTGTCTCTGTCTCCAGAGTGTTGCGATTCAGCCCTGCACCACCATACCTAATTTAATACAACCCTGAGCCTTTTACAAGGCGGAGGAGCTCTTCCTCCACTAAGTTACATCTTCAGCCTCAAGTCATCCTGATCCTCTATGAGAGATCAGATTTTATCTTTTAGCTTCTCTTCCTAACACAGTAGATGTTCAATAAGGATTTGACCAATGGATGGATGAGAAAAAAACATCTGCCCTCTAAAACACTGGGTCCCAAAGAAAACTTCTGTGCCAGCGTGTTCCTTACGTGCTCCCTCTTGCTACAAGTCAATCTGCATCCAGAAATAAGGAAGCAGTAAGTTTCTACCTGGCTATGTATGTGTAAAGCTTGGACCATAGCACCATCTGCATGCTTTTACTTCCTGCCATAAAGAGTGTGATAATTTAAGGGGCAGTGGGGGCGGAGGGGGGGGAGATAGAGATTGGATGAGGAAGTCAATGTGAAATTCAGCACAAACTATCAAGCAAGGTCTGTGGGTTACTCCTATAGTCCAGCACCTGGAAGCCACACTTTCCACACCCCTCCCAGCAGAGCAAGAGCAGCCAGGTGTGATGGGCACTGGACCTGACCAAACCGGTCTCCACCTCCGCCCTCACCAGGGCTAATCCACTCCCTCAAAAGGCTGCCAAATTAACTCCTGCACTGAGGACTCCTTCAAAGCCTCACTCCTACATCTTCAAAGCAACACTTCTACAAAGAGACTGTGACCAAGGTCACAATAGAGTCTCTGACCCCTCCCACACCTCCCAGAGTAAAATCCAGAATCTCCCTTCCCAGGTGTTCTTATCTCTCTGTTTTCTCCCACATTCCTTCTCTTTTATTTCCTTTTCCCCAGTGACTAGCTCTGGCCTCGCCTTGCTATGACCAGGAGATATAATCTAATTTAAATTTAAATTTGCAAGCTAGGCATGGCAATAAATGCTTGTAATTCCAGCCTCCACTACTTAGCAAATTCAAATTCATCTATTAGCAAGTTAATGTTGGGTTATCACGTCTAGGGGCCACATTCAAAAGAAGCAGGGTATGGAGACACTTTTAATCCCAGTATTAGGGAGGCAGAGGCAGGCAGATCTCTGAGTTTGAGGCCTGCCAGAGCTACATAATGAGACTGTCTCAAAAACAAAAAGAAACAGTAACTTTTTTTGAGACAGGGTCTCAGATAGCCCAGGCTAGCCTCACTCAAATTTACTACATACTCAAGAAGGTCCCGAGCTCTTGGTCCTCCTGCCTCCAACTCCAGAGTGCTGGGATTACAAGGCACGATACCACACCCAGTTTTAGGCAGTGCTGGGGACTGGGCACAGGGCTTCAGCCCCAAGCCCTACTACATCTTCAGTCACAAAGTGTCTTATAGCTTACTTGTAGCTTGTTATGGAAGATATAGTTTTATTCCCCCTCCCCCTCCCAGACTAATTCTTTGAAATCTATGTGAAGTAATTCTGATGGGACATTTTGCTTCTAACTCCCCGGCCACAGTGTGGGCCACTGGCTACCATTCTAGACTGTTCCCAGCATTGTCAGTAGTTCCAACTTCTCCCGCTGAACCCACTGCCTCCTTTCTCTTTTCTTGGAGACATCTGGGCTGTAACAGACTATTCCTGCAATAGAAGAACATGTTCCAGGCTCCTCTTCCGAAACATCCATCTGGCTCTCTCCCTTAGACACGAAACCCATTCTCTTCTCTCCCGACTGTGATACCCAGTCAAGGTGACTACAAAGCCTTTCTCCAAGTCCCCAACCACAATGCCCCAGGACTTCCTCTGTGCTTCCCAACAGTTTGCAACTGTGTAACACTGCTCAATACTCTAGCTCTAAAGAAAATCATCTTGCTGTCCATCTCCAGCTGAGAACCAGCAGAATGCTTTATACCTCCAGAGAAAAGACCCTTGACAAGCTTCTGATGACTCGAAGCTTTAATTTACCAGCCTCATAATAGACTATCATGGGGCTTGATTAATCCAGGCTGACAGCCCAAAGTGTGGGTTTATCCTCACTTTGTCATAAAGATAGTGGCACTAACTCACACTAACGGGCTCAGAAATATCATGTCCACTGAAGAAGTGGGGGACTGAGGCCAGAAGGCCCCAGGCATTCAGCAGATCAAGGCAATAGTCACAGTACCTGATTAGAGACCTCTGAAAAATACCACGCTCTGAACGGGGAGTAGTGACACACACCTGTCTGTAATCATGGAGGAGGCGGGCAGGCTGATCAGGAGTTTGAGGCCAACCTGGTCTACAGAGTTAAGAACGGCTCAAAAACAAACACAAACAAAAAAAAAGTAATAATGACATGCTAGGAAATGGAAATTCCCATATCAGATTCCTTCCTGTGGGTGACAGCCACAGACGTGACCACCCGAAACGCAGACCTGGCCCCTACTCTGGAATGGTTTCGTTTTCCTGTGCTTCTGTTTTCTCTGTAAAGTGAGAGAGAAGGATCCCATCCATTGCAAGGGGTTTCCCCAATGCCTACTGCACATAAACACCATGAAGCTTCCCAAGTGTCCTGCAAAAGGCGCGTGCAGACACGCTTCCTCTCTGGTAGCTGCCACCTCCAGTTAACAAAGCTCCTCCCAGTCTCACCTACCAGCCCAGGGCCCGGGAACCGTGCCTCCTCTCAGTGCTCCAGACTCACGGCCACTTTGCTGCCTCGGAAACATGCAGGGCACACATCACCTCGGGGCTCTGTGCATTCTGTTTTCAGACAGAGCTGCCTCCACAGCCAGCACATGCCTTCAATCCCAGCAGGAAGAGACAGACTGGTCTCTGAGTTAGAGGCTAGCCTGGTCTACATATGGAGTTCCAGGACAGCCAGGGCTACACAGAGAAACCCTGTCTCAAATAAATAAAAACTTACCTTCATGCCTAGTCCTCTGTCTCACCCGATCAGGTCTTTGCTCAGTTTATTAAAGGAGGCTTCCCTGGCAACGCGTTGAAAACAGCATGCGTTTCCTTGTCCACCTGATACTCTACCCCACCAGTCTCGCTCTATGATCCTGGTACATGCCTACTCTGAACACCTGACATTTGATACCAGGAAGATCTTTTATCTTTATTTAGCTGCTGTGTCTTCACTGAGTAGAACAATGCCTGGCATACAACTGGCACTCACATGCCCACTGTCTGGATAAATGAAGGTTGCAACTTGGGTCTGACTTGTCCCCCAAAGTCCCTTGCAGTAAAAGCTTAGATCACCCCCTGTGGAGCCACTGAGAAGTGGTGGCACTTTTAGAAGATGTGGGACCCAGAGGAAGGAAGTTCCCTGGGTGTGCCCTTAAAAGGGATAATGGGGGTCCAGTCCCAATGAGTCTCTCTCAACCCCACTCCCTGTTGCTTTCCAGCCGGTGTGGGGTGAGCAAGCCTTCTACAAGAATCCCACCATGATATGTCGTACTGTCACAGGGGCCAAGGCACCATGCAGTGAAACCTCTGAAGTCACGAGAGAAAACTAACTCCCTTGGGGTTTATCACGGCGACAATACAGTAACTGAACAGCATTTTCATTTCCTAAAGGAAGCAGCAGAAGAAGACGTAGTCCTTGAACACACAAGTGCATGCGGCACTGGGGATGGAAGCCGGTGTAAAAACATTTAAGCAGCATCATAAATTTGCCTACAAAGCAAATCTCTCCCCGTAATTTAAAAACATGCAATTATTGCCTCTAAGTATATAAACTGGGGGGAGGGGTTCTATTATTAAACAACTTGAATTACTCTACTCTCAAACCTGTTATGCATGCACTTATCTAGATTGATGAAATAATCTTTGTTTTGTTTGGTTTTCAAGATAGGGTTTCTCTGTATAGCCCTGGCTATCCTGAAACTTGTTTTGTAGACCAAGCTGCCCTCAGACTCAGACATCCTCCTGCCTCTGCCTCCCAAATGCTGGGATTACAGGTGTGTACCACCACAGTCTGGCAGGTGAAATAATCATATTACCCATAAAAAATAGAATGCCTTTCATTCTGCTTTGCAATGTGTAGACTTCCAAACACAGGGCACGATCTTATGTTTATTTATTATTTAATAGACAGGGCCCCAGGTATCCCAAGCCAGCCTGAAACTAGCTGAGAAGGTCCTCAGCACCACACCCAGTTTATACAATGCTAGGAATGGAACTCAGGGCTTTATGCATGCTAGCCTGCACTCTGCCAGCCCTGCTACATTCCAATCTTATCCTTTTCAAAGGGAAAAAAATTATGTATGTATGTGTGTATGTGTGTGTACCTGTTTGCCTGAATGAGTGCAGTTTCTGTGGAGGCCTGAGACACCGGCTCCTGTGGAGTTGGAGTTACAGTTAGAAGCTGCTGTGGGAACTGATAGATTCTGATAGAGTGGTAGGTGCTCTCCACTGCTGAGCCATCTTTCCAGCCCTGATCTTAGGACCCACTCTTCTACTGAATTTGTACTTTATTGAGGCAAGGGAGAATTAGGTCGCTGCTTCTTCCTCTGGTCAAGATGTTCAGTTCAACATGCGCACTCTGCACTGAGTGGGAACGAGCAGGCGATCCATGGAGGGATGGGCTCAACATATAACCCAGGAAAATCCACACAATCTCCCACTCCCTCCCAAATGGCTCACCTCTCTTTCTCTTCACAATTCAGGAAGCAATTAAAGACTATAGGTGACTCTGGGCCACAGTACCATGTCTCTGTCTGTGCTCTGGTTTTCCCCTTAGGGAAACAGGACCGACCTAACTCAGCACCAGCCCCTGTGTGGACTCAAGAACAGGACCCATGGAGTCTCCTCAACCATGTGTTAGGCAGAATGGACCAGAATCATCCTCAGACCCTCCAGTGGCCGATGAGGTTTCCGGAGCTGCCTTCCTGATTTATATAGCAGTTGTTCCCCCTCTTCCGTCCCCAGCAGTGATTCCAGAACAGGATGTTGCTCATAAATCTCCCCTCATGGCTCACCACCACCCACTGGCCAGCTTATTTTAACAAGAGTCATTAGTTCCCATCCCCTCTCAGTATATACCCCCCACAAAGGTCAGCAAAAGTTCTGTTCCTGAGATCTTTGCCCATCATATGCAATGAAGATGCCATACCCCAGCCACCATGGCTACAGAAAATTCTACAATGTACTATGAAGGAATGCCAATATATATTTTAAAACATTCTAAATCCAGGGATAAAAAAAAAAAAAGGAGGATGAGTGGAGAACATCTATAATCTGATCACTTGGGAGGAGGCAAAAAAAACAGGAATTCAAGGTCATCTTTGACAAAGTTTGGGGCTAGCCTGGGCTACATGAGATCCTGTCTATAAATAGACAACAAAAACAGAGCAGGCAGATCAACAACAAAAAATAACTATTTCTAAGGGCAGAAGCTAATTCTCACTCATTTTTAAATTACTTATTTATTATGCATCATATCTATAGGTAGACTGCCAGCCCTTAGAGACACAAAGATGATGTACTTAATCACTGTCTTTGCTCCTGGTAGGGAGAGCCCTCTCCATACTGATTCACACCCCAGACTTTGCAAGTCTTCAGTTCTTCATCTTGGGAGGCTTCCCGTTATTAAGTTTGTTGTATTCCCTCTATCTGGGCATTCCCATCTTCTCATCATCTTTGGAAACCTCAGCACAATTGAGATCCATTTTTCACAAAATATATGTGCATCTTAAGCACTGACCTGCAATAAATTCCAGACTTAGACAACAAATAGTTCAACTCTAACAAGGAGGCATGTCCATCCGAGGCTACTCAGAAAGTGCAGCTGGGGCCGCGGCAGCTCACCGGTTCTAGGCACTTGAGTACGAGCCTGAGAAGCTGAGTTTAATCTCTGGATCCCACCAACTAGGAAAGATACAACCAACTATGCAGAGTAGTCCTCCAACCTCCCCATGAGGCTGTAGTTTCATTCCTCAGTATTCAGAAGAGACGTGTACCCGATCTATCCTGTGTTGTCCACATCCCAACAACACAGCATCTCCATGAAGCAAAGCCAAAGGATTAAAAATTGGTTGCTCTGACATCTGCTTTTTTTAACCTTCAAGTCACCAACAAATCCTCTTTCACTCTCTTGAAAACGACGCAGAACCCACTGGGCTGTGTCCAGCCCTCTCATGGACCTTAATTATCCCCTTACATGTCATGTGCAATTCCATCCTTCATTCAAAACTTGACATGTAAAACCCTATCAAACTGGGTGCGAGGGTGCAAGCCTTTAGTCCCAGCACTCGGGAGGCAGAGGCGGGCAGATCTCTGAGTTTGAGGCCAGCCTGGTCTACAGAGTTCCAGGACAACCAGGTGAGTATATATATATATATATATATATATATATATATATATATATATATATACACACGCAACCACACAGGTGCCCAAGGAAGCCAGAGGCATCGGATCTCCCTAGAGCTGGTATTTCTGTGCTGGGAAGTCAATTCTAGTTCTTGTTAAGAGTTGTACATGCTCTTCGCCATTGAGCCATCTCTCTAGCCCTGAGCATCAATTCTCTACCTTGGTTGTTGGCCGCATGTGTCCCTCCTATACATTCCTAAAAGCCCCATACTCTCCTGACAGTGATTGCAGATAAAGGAAGGGATGGGTAGAGCAGAGATCAAAGGATCAGCATGTGCCAAGGCGTGGGACTTGAAGGCAGAAGCCAATAGAGGGAGGGGCTTGTGAGACTTGTGAGCTAGTCAACAGGGCCGGTGGAGGATGAGTCCTGATGGACCCCTGGACTTCTATATCACGGAAAGAGAATCACAGAGGGGTGAAATGATCTCAGAAACTCTTATTCTAATGACGTCTTTCCTAACAGAGAAAAGGGAGGGTGGAAAGAGAATGGAAGACGCTAACCCACACACAGAGGGTGGAGGAATTGAGGGGAAATGATGGCCGCCTAGCAGAGGCTCAGAAGTCCGGATTGGGAATCACCACTGGGGGTGGTGAAGCCACTCTGAAAGTATGTACAGGGGCTGGCTCAGTTGGTGTAAGCCTGTAATCTCAGCACTCAGGAGGCTGGGCAAGATCAGGAGTTCAACCCTCTACCACATAGAGGGTTGGAAGCCAGGCTGGGCTATGAGATCTTGTCTAAACAAAAACAACAACAACAAAAAAAAAAAAAACTGTAGTACAAGAAAGAAGCAAATCAGATTTAGGAGTTGGCAAGCTTTTGTTTGTTTGGGTATTTTGTTTTGTTTTTAGATAGTCTCATTAGTGAATGTAAAGTAGGATAAAAGAAAGTGTTAGAAGAAATCTGGAGGACCTAACAGGAGTGGTAAGTCAGGCACATGAGTCTAGATGTGTCCTATATCTGGGTGAGCAAAGCCATGACCACAGCATAGGAAAATTCAATATGCATCGCTATGCACAGCTTCGAGCATTTGCTAGAGTGGGATACAACTTCTGCATGCTGTCATATGTGTTTCAAAGAAGCTGCGTGTTTCTCAGACTTTCCAGTCCTTTTCTATCAGAGACACTGTCATTTTAGGGAAAAACACCTAACCCTGAACCCAAAGGGCACTGAGTGTTCTGAAGAAATGAAAATTGGAGCTGGGCCTGGAGCTCGGTTGGTCGAATGTTTGCCCAGCACTGCACAAATCAGATGTGGAGCCCCATACGCCTTTAGTAAGAGCACTTGGGCACTCTGGAGGCAGAGGCAGGGGGATCTCTGAGAGTTCCAGGACAGCCAGAGCTAGCTAGCTGCAACACAGAGAAACCCTGTCTCAAAAAATCAACAACAAAATACCAGCACTTGGGAGGTACTGGCCAGAGGATCAGAAGTTCAAGGTCTGTTTCAGCTACCTGGTAAGTTCAAGGTTAGTATAGGACCCTGTCTAAAAAGTAAAAAATATCATATACAATCAACCACTCTCTAGTTTTCTGAATTGGTCCTTAATGGATCTCACCTCCATATACTTTGCTGAAGTATAAAGGAGCTTTTCAGTGGGGAAGGCTATGAAGACCCAAGCAAGAACAAAGAAATGCTAGGTAGACATTGACTAATGGAGAAGGGCCCAGCAGAATGCATACTGAGAACCCTTGAGCTTTGGGCAGCAAATTCCAACAGACCAGCAAGCAAACTGTACAAAATTACTACTGAAGACCCCAAAATTGTCCATTAGCTTAATAATGATACTATCAATCTTAACTGTCTAGATGCTACCACAGAACACATCTCTCCCAAACGTAGATGGTAGTCTTAGTGTTTGAGCTACAGTGTTCCTAGATAGAGGCTCAAAAATTCTATATGACGAGGTAGGGGGGATTTCCCACATAGGCAGCAATGATGCACAGATCTAAACATTAGCCCAAGGCAAACACCCCTGACTACAACAGACAAGACCTCTACCGTGAGATGCCACTGACAGGTTAGCCTCTAGAATAAGGTACAGGTGACTCTCACAAGCTTGGCTAGCCAGGAAGCTTGCCTGTGTTTTAAAGCAATTTGGTTTTAAAAGACCAGTGAAATCACCACACACACAATTTTACAGATTTTATACCCAGGCCTTAAAATACAGTCTTCAACAGTTGGGTCAACAAGACGTAATTATCTCCATAGTAACAGGCTTTGACACAAACAACAAGCTACCTAATTAGTAACAGAACAAAAACTTTGGATTGTTTTTGCAAGAAAGTTCAAATAAATACCCATTAGGAGCAACCTACCTTCACATCAGCTTCACTCCTCTCCATGACAGAGGCACACACACACACACACACACAATTAAAAATGAAGTAACTGTTTGAAAATCTGAAGCATGACATGTCAAATTCTTTCCCTAGCCACTGGCCTGCCAGCTCCGGCAGGTGCTCCAAAGGGGCTGATGCACCCATCTCAGACCTGAGCCTCTCCAGCTCTCAGTGGCTCCTAACTGGCCTATTCCAACTGTACACTTTTGATACTGGAATTACAGGCACTGCTGAATGCAAAACTTAATTCTAGTTATTACTTACTTTGAAAAAAAAAACTATCGTGTAGAATCTGAGGGGAAAACATTGCTTCTACCTGCTTAAAATAAGGGAAAAAAATTACAAATACCTACTTTCTCTGGATAGTTATCTACATTAATTAACACCAATGACCTTTCAACAGGAATTATGAAATATTTTATTAATAAATCAGTTCATAAATTCATCTGCCATTTTTTGCTTGTTTGTTTAGAGACAAGGTTTCTGTGTAACCCTGGCTGTTTTGGAACTCTCTCTCTCTCTGTACACCAGACTGACCTTGAACTCAGAAATCTGCCTGTCTCTGCCTCCTGAGTGCTGGGATTAAAGGCTTATCTACCATTTTAAATTATGCTAACTTAAAGGAGGGGTAGCTAGGGGTTGAGGGTATAGCTCAATGGTAGAGCAATGCCTAGCATGCTGAAGGGCCTGAGTTTGATCCCCACAGCATGAATAATAAATAAATCATCCAGGCTCTTAATAAATTCCTCAACAACAAATGGAAGTCAGTATGAAAAAAAAAAAAATCTAAACGCCAACCAGCAGGACCGCATGATGAAACAGCCTTCACTCACTGCTGGTTCTAGAAACTGGTTTCAAGAGCGCAGGGGAGGGGTGTTCTCGGTTGATTGTGAGTACTGGCTGCTCAAAGGGCCAGTGTAGTAAGTAGTGCATGCCTTTAGTACCAGCACTCTGCAATCTCTGAGTTCCAACCCAGCCTGTTCTACATAGTTCCCAGACAGCCAGGGCTACATGAAAGAGTGACCCTGTCTCAAAAAATGGAAACCAAACAACAACAGAAAGTACTGGCTGTTCTTGCAGAGGATCCAGGTTTGATTACCCAGGACCCACATGACATCTCACAACCATCTGTAACTCTAGTCCCAGGTGGGGGATCTAATGCCCTCTTCTTGCCTCTGTGAGCTCCAGGCATGCATGTGGTATACAGACATACACGCAGGCAAAACACCCATTAACATAAAATAATTTTTAAGGATAACTTAAGGCTGGCATTGGTGGTGTATACCTTTATCCAGCACTTGGGAGGCAGAGGCAGGTGGATTTCCATGAGTTCCTAGGCTAGCTTGGTCTACTCGTAGTGAGTTCCAGACCAGTGAAGGATACATAATGAGACTCTGTCTCAAAATAATAACAATTTTTAATTATTATTATTAGTTGTTATTTACAGACTTGTACCACCATAGCTAGTATCTGCTGGGATTAAAACAACAACAACAACCACCACCACCACCACCACCACTTAATCCTATTTTTACTGTACAGATAAAGGAACAGACTTTAGAAGGAATAATTCTCCCAGCTTTACACATCTGAGGGGTGAGAGGCGCTAGAATTCAAACCCAACTGGTTTTGAGTTCCTTAGGCCACTTTTCCGAAAGAGGTAGTAGTGGGTCCCTGGAGGCTGTAAGGAGCAATCCAGTTAATCCTTACTGTTGGTCAAAGACTGAAAGGAAACAGACGTAGTACTGAGGCCTGCTTCAAATACCCTACACCACCAGTCCATCCACCAACTGCTGAGACCTGCTTCAAACACCCTATGCCACCACCAACTTTGTCCCTTAGTAGTGAAGAATTTATTTTGTTTTTGCTTCTGTTTTGTTGTTGTTGTTGTCGTTTTTTTGTTTGTTTGGTTTTTTTTTGTCTTTTTTTCTTCAAGACAGGGTTTCTCTGTGTAGCCCTGGCTGTCCTGGAACTCACTCCTAGACCAGGCCGGGCTCGAACTCACAGAGATCCACCTGCTGGGATTAAAGGTGTGCATCACTGCATCAAAGAATTATTTTTATGCATTTTTTAACAATGATCTGCACTCTCACCTCTGAAACACTAGGTCCCACTTAGAAGTCAGTACTCCATCCTTAAATTTAGGAAATGTCCTATCTCGGGCATCAAGAGGCCACTGGGGGAAATAAGTCTCTGCCGGAAGTTGACAGACAGTCTAAAACAGAAACAGCTGCACAGTGTAACGGTTGGGAGGTTGATTGATCTGCAAGGCCGCCACCTGGCACCTGCATGGGGCTGCACAGACCACAGGCACTCTTGGAAACACACTATCTCATGAGTGTGAAACCGTGTGTGTGTGTGTGTGTGTGTGTGTGTGTGTGTGTGTGTGTGTGTGTAAACAGCTCTGAGACAGTCCAGGCAGGAGAGCCACCTCCTCCCCTTACATTTTGTACTTAACTAATCTTTTCCCTGCCATATGGCTCATTAGCCACCTCAGCTCCCTCCCATCCTAATCAGCTCTGTTCCTCTCCCTGGGAAGGGTGCTCCTGACAGTGGCAGCCGTGCTGAATGGATCCCCTATGAACAACCTGTTATCTAGTACTCATTAACAGTATCAGAAAGGACAGTTGCCTCCAGAAGGATTCAACACAAATCTCTTCGAGGCAAGTCAGAGCATGCAGCAGTTCCCCGTCTCCCGTTCCTAAGCAGCTAATAATGTGCAGCTGGGGTTGAGTTGAGGCCTTAGGGGTCCAATAACAGTGGGATTTAAACCAGGCACAGTGGCTCAGGATTATAGGCATTACACTTGGGAGACTGAGGCAGGAGGATTGCCGATGAGTTCTAGGCCACCCTGGGCTATAGAGTGAGAAACTGTTTCAAAATCTATCAATAAAAATTAAGAAATTAGTTTAACTGTCTGCCACAGATTAATCAACTAATTTGTTCTTTTATCATCTACAAAATGTAATTGCATTAGCAGTTGCAAGATTGAAATGAAAACACATATCTGCCCAGGGTCAGTCAGGGCTAGAGCGAAACCCTGCATAAAAGAGAGTAAGAAACAGGGAAGGGAGGGAGGGAGGGAGGGAGGGAGGGAGGGAGGTCTAGGAAATACTTAGTAGAGGGGGCTGGAGAGATGGCTCAGCAGTTGAGCACTTCCAGTGTGCTCTTCCAGAGGACCTGAGTTCAATTCCCAGCAACCACAGGATGACTCACAACCATCTATAGTGGGATCTGATACCCTTTTCTGGCATAAATGTAGATAGATTACTCATATATATATAAGATAAGTAAATAAAAAGTGTAAAAAAAAAAAAGACTTAGCAGCATGTCTGTGCCCATTAAATATCAGTTGCTCTAGGGCTCAAGACAATGCTCAGTGGTACAGCACTTGCCTAGGACGCCCTGAATTTCAGCTCAAACCCCATTACAAAGGAAAGTCGCTTTCGTTGGTTTATCCTTGTGGTATCTACACTCAAAACACGACTGTGTGCACTCAGCTCGTGATATGCGTAGCTAGCCAGCTGTCCTTTCCCACCCTTGCAAGGTGGATGGAGGCCTTGAATATGGTTGCACACCTTGGATGGACCATGTTTTTCCCTTCCAGGAACTCCAAGCTCTTCGTCAGCTGTGACCTCTGCTCCTTTCTCCAATCTTCCAACTAGTGTGGAACCCAGACTGAGGGCAGTTAGCAAACGTTTACAAAATCAAGAAAGCGTTAGAATTCTCGGTGCCCAGGGCTAGGTCTGCTCAGTGGTGCTCAGGTCCAGCTTAGAATCTTGCAAGGTAGGACAGAAGAGCCCAGTGAGGAACCGTGGAATTTAATAAGAGTGCAACCGGAGTGTGCCCTTAGTCTCCACAGTAGCTCCCAAATCTTAGTTCTCCATAAAATGTGACCTTGGTGATGGTGCCTTCAACACCATAAACCGTTCCAAACACTATACTTAAAGCTATGAGCTAAAGGTTTTGGCTACATGCGAAGTCCTGTTAACTTTGCATAAAACAAACCCTATCCTCAATCTTGGAGTGAAAACTTTACAATTACCTTTGGACCACTTTTATAAACTGCCGGTTTTCTTAAAACTCAGCTCCCCACCCTGCATATAAGTTAAGAGTTTCTTCTGCTGTTGAGGGTGGAGAAGGGATTAATCTGAATTCTCAACCTTCCCAGGACAGCAGGGCTCAGAAATCTCACCACGTCCAGCCTTACTGTAGAGACAAAAAGGATCCCTGCAGGCCCACCGTGCGCAGGGAGCTTTTTCCAAGGCAGGCCCCTGGATAACTAACTGCGCTGCTGCCCACAACCTTAACAAAGATCCCCTCCAGGAAGAACAGTCAAACTTCAGGAGCGGTCCCGCACTCACCACTAGGAAACCCTGTTTTCTTTTAATTAAAAAAAAATCTAGAGGTCATCCCTCAGCTTTGTTTACAAGGAAAGAGTCCAGCGGCCCCATTTATCACCCCTGGGGGTTCTTTTACACTTCGCTGTGAAAAGAGTCAGGGCCTTTTGTGATTTCAAACTACTCTGACTGCAGCCCTTTCACTTGCAAACGAAGCCCCAGCCCCCAGTAAGAACCAACTGTCAGAAAAAAATTCATTGCCTCTCCTTCCAATTATTTATCAGAGGCAGGGGAGAAACCGTTTTAAGATCTCTCTCAAGGAGAGGTCCCCGGTGCACCCCTGTGCACTCTGATGCCGGTCTGCCTAGAATGGTCCTTTCCCAACCCCACTGGGAGTGGCAACCTCCTGCTATAGGCATCCCATCTGGAACAACTTTCTCTCGCTTTTTATGCTTTCCTAGAAAGCCCGAGGGGTCTAACCTTCCAGATCCTTCAAGAATTCCTCCCTCAGGGCAGGGCGGGGATTTTCTCATCGGCTATTCTCACTTGTGCTGGACTTCTCAAGGAACCCATGTCCCCTTTCATCGGACTTAACTATGGAACTTTCTTTTAAAGAATTTTAAATGTTTAAAGAGTTCTAAAGTAGCTAAGAAGTCTGAAGGGGTAGGCAAGAAGCAGAAAGCGACCTGCAGGGAGACTTTGTTTTTTTGTTTGTTAGTTTTTGAGAGAGGGTCTCTCTCTCCTCCAAGCTGTCCTGGAAGTGAATCTGTAGTCCAGGCTGGCCTAAAACTCAAAAATCCTCCACCCTCTGCCTCCCGAGTACTGGGATTAAAGGCGCACACCACCAGGCCCCAAAAAGTTTTTTGTTTTTTTTTTAAGTAAATGTTTTAAGTTAAAGCATACCACTTTTTTATCTGAGTATGGCAGCACACAGCTTTCATTAAAGTACCCCAAGGGTAGTGATGGGCAGATCTTTGTTGAGTTCAAGGACAGCTTGACCTAGTAAAGTTCCAGGCTCTCTGGGGCTACACAGTGAAACCCTGTTTACAGTTTTTAGCCAGTCATCCTGGTACACATGTGTAATCCAGGAGATGAAGGCATGGTGGAGACCTCGATGCCAGCCTAGGCTACACAGCAATACCATGACTCAAAAAGTAATTGTAACATGATAATTAAGTGTACTCTTTAAAATTTGCTAACCTCTACTTATTGATTGTGTGTTCATGCTTGCATGTACCGCCATACACATGGGGAAGCCACCATACACAGGACAGTTTATGAGAGCAGGTTCGCTCCCATATTGTGAGTTCTGGTAAACAAACCCAGGCTAGCATGCAACGGGCACCTTTAGCCACTGAACCATCCCCGTGGACGCAATATACACTTTTGAAAGTACACCTGGTTGAAGGTGTTCAATAGTCAAGCTCCAAACCCTGGGGTCAAGCTCCAGCACCATCAAGACTTAAAGAGAGAACACTGGACGGTTGTAAGCAACTACCCTCCTCTGGACTTTTGAGTTAACTTCCATTCTTCAGGAAACAGGTAATAAAATCACAGGACTTCTCAACCTCGGGCACTGACATCTAAAGCTAGCAGCAAGCTGGGGCTGGGGCTGTCCTGTGTGTTTGTAGGAAGCTTAATGGCATCCCTCCATGCTCCCCAAGTCCCAAGACTACCAGCTCCAGACAATGCCAAGCAAACCCCTGGGGTGGGAAGCAAAGCTGCCCACAGCCCAGGAACCCCTACCTCTGTGCAGAAACGCAGTCAGGCCCCCACAGAAAGCAAACATACATGATACGGGACATACCTCCTTCCATATGCGTCCTCAAGCAGACAGCGCCCTCACCCCACAAAAAGCAAAATGCATGGTGCAGAGCAGGATCTGACACAGGAGTCCTACTGCAGTGTGTGAACTTCAGACACTTAAGTCAAGATGCAAGCAAGCAATTTCAAGACATTTAAAGAGCTTCTAGGGGCCAGGTGTGGTAATACATGCCCTTAATCTCAGCACATGGGAGTCAGGCTGATCTCTAAGTTCCAGGCCAGCCTGGTCTACAAAGTGAAACCCTGTCTCTGAAAAACAAACAAAAGAGAAATCCTATCTTCAATAACTTCCTCTTTTGCTTGCTTTACTATAATAATCTATTAACACCTTGACTAAATAAATAGATGCTATCTATCTTGTACCAATTTCTTTATTCTTATTCATTCTGGGATAGTCTCACTAAGGGGCTTTGGCTGGCCAGAAACTTCTTCCCTATATAGACTACCAAACTGGCCTTGAACTCACAGGGATCCGCCTGTCTCTGCCTTGTGAGTGGTGAGTGCTGGGATTAAAGGCGTGTGCCACACCACACCCAATATTTATTTGTGTGTCTGCTGGGAAAAAGAACTCAAGGCCATTGAATCTTTAAAAAAAAATCTGTTTGTTGTCTGCCCAACCATGTGGGAGTCAGAAGGTAACAACTTTGGGGAGTCTGCTCTCTCCTTCTACTAAATGGGTGCTGGGGACTGAACTCCAGGGGTCAGGCTTGGCCGAGGGCACTTTTATTCCCTGAGCTACTGCCAAACCCCTTTAAATCTTTGTTTTGTTTTGTTTTCCAAGACAGGGTTTCTCTGTCCTGTGTCCTGGAACTGATTTGTAGACCAGGCTAGCCTCGAACTCACAGAAATCTGCCTCTTGAGTGCTGGAATGAAAGGCATGCACCACCACCACTTGGCTTAAATCTTTTTTAAGACAGAAAAAAAAAAAGGTCTCTGCACTGCTGGCGGGAAAAGACTTCTGGTGAAGGCCTTAGAACATGTTGGTCAAAGTGGAAATGAAAGTGTTAATGCTTTTACTGCAAGCTCAAAATGTTTCAGAGCCCAAAACTCTAGCGGCCCCAGCATCCTGTGGCCTTAGTCACATACTCATTGTGCCTTTACTGATTTCAGGAATACAAGGACAGAAAACAAAGTCATGATTTGAAATAAAATCCCCCAAACGTGAAAATCAGGGGGAAGTGGAACTGAAATTCTACCTCTGGTCCCTGAATTCTGAAGGAGGCTCACATCCAGTTTCACAGATAGGACATGTCACACAGCTAAAGCCGTTCAGAAAGAAAAGCATTTCTTCCTGCCTTAGCATCCAACAGAGTCCAGAAACATCCAACCTACTCATTCACACCTTAGCAGATAGGGAGGCCTGGCCAGTGTGCATTACAATACACAAACAGCAATGACTAGACTAAGCCCTGGCTTCCGGGTATCAGCATTTGTACAGCTGTGGCTGAAGGCAAAGAGGCAAACCACATGCAAATGGACCTGAAACCACCTCCTGGCTCTTAGACTGTGTGCTCAGAATAAACTGTAGCTGACTGGCCACATCTGCCTCACAAGAACACAATTCCTCTCCTAAACACCCACCCTCCACCCACATAAAAACATGTGCACATTATCCACAGCAGAAAAAATACAACCTAAATGTGAACAGTAAGAAAAAGACATCTACCTGGACAGCAGCCTATTATTTGGCAATACAAAGGAATAAAATAAATAAATGCTACAATATACATGTACATTTGTATGAATTGCCCAGAACAGACAAAAATATTAAGCTGGTGAATGCTTGCCACCATTCATAGCTGAGGATGGACGTACCAGGGTTAACTACAAAAAAGTAACTTCATCTATTAGTGATGAAGAGATGTTCCAAATGTGGGCTGTCATGGAGTTGGGGAGATGGCTCAGCTGTTAAGAGCACTGGCTACCCTCGCAAGGACCCGGGTTCAGTTCCCAGCTCCAGCATGGTGTCCAGTGCTCTCTTCTGGTCTCCATGGGCACCAGGCATGCACATAGTGTGTGTGTATATATATGGAGGCAAAAATATCCATATACATAAAATTAAACAAATATTAAAGAATAAAATTGGGCTGAGCGTGTTAGCCTGTATACTTTAAAAGGGTGTAAATTATGTCGCGATTAAGTTTGTTACAGAAGAGTAAATACTCTATGGAAGAATGTTCTTATGGTTAGTTCTTTGTGTGATTTAGGGCAACCCCATAGCCACTTATTTATTTATTTATTTATTTATTTATTTATTTATTTATTTATTTAGTTAGTTAGTTAGTTAGTTAGTTAGTTAGTTAGTTAGTTTGTTTGTTTGTTTTTCAAGACAGGGTTTCTCTGTGTAGCCCAGGCTGTCCTGGAACTCCCTCTGTATATCAGGCTGGCCTTGAACACACAGAGCCCTTCCTCTGCCTCCCAGAACTGGAATTAAAGATATGTACCACACCACCCTACTCCTCAGCCCACCCCCACCCCATAGTCATCTTAAAGGTGAAATAGACCATAGTAAAACCTGTCAAGTGAACACACATCGGGCTACCACCTCCCATGTGCTTTCTTGTTTATTTGGGAAGAATTATTTAGGGAGTAATTACATGACAATGGTCTGGGAAGTGGCTGTGGCCATAACCAGACTGCAGCCTGTACCTCTGCTTACATCTCTTCCTTGTCCATCTCCTCCCCACTGATCTGTGCCTGGAGAAGTTCATTCTTTCTAGGGTCTGACCGCTAATCCAAACCACCCCCCTTGAAGGAGAATGAAGGTAACTGCAAGGCTCCCACCACCACCTTTGACAGGGTGGGGAACTGGGGCCAGACGGCAGGTTTGTGATGCCCCAGGCACATCCACAAGCATTTATGTCCATGACCCCCCTTGGCCCAGCTTTAACAGGGCTCTAATAGCCCATCCATCAATCCGCCTTCCTAACCGTGTCAGAGTAGCGGGCCCCACAGCAGCTGGTTATGGACTCCTGACTCCAGTACCCCATCATGACTGTGAGCAGAGGTTACATAATCTTACCGGAAATTAATCACTACTTCTATTTCTACAATCTAATCTCCCCCCTCCCCCCACCAAATTAACTGACCCTTCAGAAAATTAACTCTAAAAATGATTCCCTCCTGCCTGGGATAAACCACAAACTAAACTTTGCTAGGCCCATCAAGCTGGACTGACTCATTTAAACCTGCCTGGGACAATGACATGAACTGCCAATTAGCAACTGTTTCTTTGACACCGGAAAGCCTGCCTGTGCCAGCAGCAAGCAGCAGCATGACGCGTGTAAGTTAGGCCAGAAACTACCTCATGTGGAAAACTCTGGAACCTCCTTCACGCTCGCTCCCATTTCATGTTTCCAGGTGCAGCTTCACAATGCCCAAGCCAATCGCTATTTCAGAAAAAAACATAGTCAAGGGCCATTAATCTCTTCCGCAAGCATGTAGGACTTCGGTGCCTGCTTTACTCAGCCTGGGAAAATCTGTCTGAATAATAGGTGCTAATCGGCCTTAACACCTTGTAGCTTCCTCCGTAATTGAGCACTCTTCTCAATTAGGAGAGCCACACAGTGCTGGAGGCTTTCTGCAGAAGGGAGGTGCACTGACCAGATCAGGGATCACAAAATGCATTCCCTCAGGGCTCCCCAGACACTGAAAAGTTGATCCGATACACTTGCAAGTACCACCCTCCACACCCGACAATCTGATAGAAGACTGGAAAATCAAATCTATTTTCCTCAGCTATGAAACAAATGGTTTTTCCTGAATATCTCTCAGCTTTATTCCGGTTCCAGGTGTTGTGCCTAGGCCCAATCCTGGAATATAATTTAGCACACACTATGAAAAACTTAACTTTACCTTTAAGATTCACAGAAGAAAATGAGAAGTCATGGCAATTGATTTTCAAAGGGTATGAAATTGAACTCATGAGTGAAATTAAGCCAAAAAAAAAAAAAAAAAAGGTTCTGCTTCAGTAAGGGGAGAAAAATCAATCAGAAACTCCAGTCAAAATAGCACAATTCAAAAATAAGAAGATTGAGAATGTGGCTTGAATGTGGACTAGCTACTCACACATCCATTTGTCCTCATCAGTATGAGCCTTGTCCTTGAAGCGTTAGCGTCTTAAAGGGACTTGTGGTCCCTGTGAGGTGGCTCACGGTTGAAGGCAGGTCAGGAAGACTTGACAACCACCGAGTTCCATCCCTGGAACCCACATGGGGAAAGAAGGACTCGACTCCTGCAAACTGTTCTCTGATCTCTACACATCTCTGTGGTGTGCGCCCGCGCGAGCGCACACACCCACCCACACAAATAAATAAACGCAATAAGAAAAATTTAAAGGATGCTTAAAATATAGCTCTGTCTAAAAAAGAAAAAAAAAACAATTCCTTCCTAACAGCCTTAATTTTAATCTTTTTCTTTTGAGTGTGTGTGTGTGTGTGTGTGTGTGTGTGTGTGTGTGTGTGTGTTTCAAAACAGGATTTCTCTGTGTAGCCCTGGCTGTCCTGGAACTACTTTGCAGACCAGGCTGGTCTAGAACTCAGATATTCACCTGCCTCTACATCCCAAGTGCTAAGATTAAAGGCATGCACCACCACCACACAGCCCCTTTTAATCTTCTTTAAAAAGAAAAAAAAATTATTAGTTAGGCATGGTGGTGTGGTGCATACTTTTAATCTTAATCTTAGTGGGACCTTCCTTCAAAAACAAGAAAATGAGTTATTTATTTATTTGCTTTTTCTTTTCTTTTTCTTTTCTTTTCTTTCTTTTGGTTTTTCAAGACAGGGTTTCTCTGTGTAACCCTGGCTGTCCTGGAACTTGCTCTGTAGACCAGGCTGGCCTCAAACTCACAGAGATCCTCGTGCCTCTGCCTGCCAGGTGTTAGAATTAAGATGTGTGCCCCTGTGCCTGGATATTTGAAATTATGTATATGCCCATTCCTGTGTGGAGGTATGTGAGCACAGGACCCCTCAGATGCCAGAAGTGGCATCGGATCCCCGAAGCAGGACTTACAGATTTAAGTCACCCAAAGTAAGTGCTGGGAAGGAAACTTGGGTCCTCTGCAAGAGCAACAGAACATACTTCTGGACTAACTCTTCAGCTCCATTTTAATTTTTGTTTGTTTGTTTGTCTTGTTTTGTTTGAAACATAGGGTCTCATGTAGACCAGACCAGCTTCAAACTTACTATGTGGCTAAAGCTGGCCTCTAACTCTAGATCTTCTTAGCCTCTTAAATAATGGAATTACAAGCATGCACCTTAATTTTCTTTTCTTTTTGTTTTTTGAGACAGCGTCTGTCTATGTAGTGTTGGCAAGCCTGGAACACACTATGTAGACCAGGCTGATCTGGAACTCACAGAGATCAGCCTGCTTCTGCCTCCTCAGTGCTGAGGTTAAAGGTATGTGCCACCACACCCAGATAATTTTCTTGTTGATAGGAAAATTTATAATGTGTACTTAGCCAGGTATGGTATCACATGCCTTTAGTCCTAGCACTGGGGAGGCAGAGGCAAGAACTCTGAGTTCAAGATCAGCCTGGTCTACAAATCAAGATCCAGGACAGCCAGCCAGGTCAACAGAGAAACCCTATCTTAAAACAAAGAAAGAAAAAAAATAAAAAACAAAAAAACCAATATAGCTTTGGGCACTGGAGGCACATGCCTTTAACCCCAGCACTTGGGAAGCAGAAGCAGGTGAATCTCTATAAATCGGAGGCCAGCCTGGTCTACAGAGTGAGTTCCAGGACAGTCAGAGCTACACACAGAGAAATTCTGTCTAAAAAAAAAAAACAAAACAAAAATCCAGTAAAAACAACAACATTTACATAGGCTGTACTTACAGATGGGTCAAAACTGTAAAAGGTCAGAGATATTGAATGGGTTGCATGTTAGGGTACCCAGGTTGACAAGATGAATGTAGCTGGGCATCAATAATACAGAGCTGGAAAGCTTCAAGGCTTTCCTTAGAGCCAAGTGACAAAGTAGATTGGTAGGGAACAGTCTGTTGACATTCTGGGAGAGAAATGAGGAAAGCCACTTGGGAGCTCAGAGTAGAAGTAATGTCCTATCTAAAAGAGCTGTGACCGATCAAACCCACAACGGAGTTACAAACCCATAGAGTACCAGGTGGTGAAAGCAGGAAGATCAAGAGAGCCAGCCTGGGCTATAGGCCAGCCTGGGCTACATGCAAACAGGTTGGGATTGGAGAAATTGCTTAGTGGTTAAGTGCACATACTGCCCTTGCAGTAGACCTGAGTTCAGTTCCCAATACACACACACACACACACACACACACACACATACACACTGGGCAGTTCACAACCACCTGTAACTATAGCTCCAAGGGGATCCCACACTTCTGGATCTCTCTCTCTCTCTCTCTCCCTCTCTCTCTCTCTCTCTCTCTCTCTCTCTCTCTCATAGACACACACACACATGCACGCAATAAATAAAATAAATCCTTTAGAGAGAGAATGTGTGTACTGAACCACATGTATTCATCCTATGTTAGTGTGGCTATACAGCAGGTAAGTCCAGGGTTTCTAAAACTTCAAATTCTCAAGAAAAAATGAAGACCTAGATTGTTGGTGAAGGGCCAAACAAAGCCCACATGTAGACCAGATTCACCCCACAGGCCACCAGCTTACAAATTCTCATTTAAATGAAAAAGACAGAAATCACTTCAATGTCAGCTAAGAATCCAGGCCATTATTCTTATAGATGTGAAGTAGGAAAGACCTTTGGCAGTGCAGTCAGAACCAATCTATAGTGCAGAAGACATTATGCAGAAATTCAAAACTTATGTGGAGCCACAATTATGACCAAACCTAAAGACAAACGGGGCACTTTCCACTCGGGTCTTAGCAGTCCCATGTCACCTCTGTGCTGGCAGAGGAGAATGTGCAGAGTGTCGGAGCGGAATAGCCTGACACTGAATTCCATAAATGATCCTCAAAGGAGAAGAAGCAAGAAGAACAGACGGAGTCCTGAGTTTTCAGGCTCCAATCCCTCTTACTCAATAAATACTAATCGAGCTGTTTGAGCCACGGTTGTTTCTTTCTTTCTTTTAAATGTGTTTTTGAATAGCTAGTTTAAACAACTTATTCATATTATTGGAAATTCTTTCTGCGGGTCCACTGAATTTTTCTTCAAGACTGCGTCCAAGAGTCGGTTAGTACAAACACACACGACAAAGGCAGTAGGTACACTCCACACGATGAACACTCGCCGCCACTTTGTACCAAACAGGAGACCTACTGGGCAGGCTGGGTAGAGAAAATGAGGAGGGTAAAAGACAAGATTAGAGAATTCCCTCCACTGAGGCGCACATAAAGATGTTTGTTTTGGCACAGCCTCAGTACATGTTTCCTAGAACCAGTGACATACAAGCCAGTATTCTGAACACAGAATTTGATGATCTAAATCATAGTCTCACTTTTCCCCCACAGTGTGTGTCCCTGATTGGCTCTGAACTTCTAATAACACCCCACCTTTTCCTCTCTAGCCCTGGAGTGACAGGTGTGTACTGTCACACCCCACTAACACCCAGAGATCCGCCTGCCTCTGCCTCCCAAGGGTTGGGATTAAAGGCTTGCACAAACAAGCCTGGTTTACTTGCTTGGCTTTTTGAGACTCGGTCTTTCAATGGAGCCCTGGATGACCTACAACTTTCTGTGTGGTCCAAGCTGGTTTCAGACTTCAGAGTGCTGGGATTCCAGGCAGGCGGCACCACGCCCAGGTGGAACTTCTTTGAGGATCAGATTCTAAAGTCAAATGTCACTCTAAATGTTAAATTCTTTCCAATCCTGGACTCTACACTTACCTGCTGCTGCTGCTGTCCTTGAACGCCATTGTCGTTGGTCAGTGGAAGGTGTTCATCTGGAAGAAAAACAGCGGTTGTAAACATCAGCTCATGAGTAAACACACAGGTACAACCAACTTGCAACCATCATGGAGACAGAAGTCAGAGTTCACATTTGAACTAGAAAATGGCTCTCAGAAATACAAATGGCTAAGAAATATTGTTAAAAAATTCTCACAATTCTTAGCCATCAGGAAATGAAAATTAAAACTTTTTTGAGATGCCATGTTACCCAGTCAGAATGGCTAAGATTAAGGAAACAAAAGGATTCAGGGAACCCTCATGCTCTGCTGGTAGTACAGATTGGTGCAGCCACTATGGAAATCAATGTGGCATTTTCTCAGGAAACTAGAAATAGATCCACTATGTGACCCTATTACACCACCCAGGCATACACCCAAAGAACTCTGTTTCCTGCCACAGAGATGCCTGCTCATCCATGTTCATCACTGCTTTGAATACAATAGCTAAGACCTGGGAAAGCCGAGATGCTCATCAACTGATGAACGGATAATGAAAGCACGTGGTAAAACATTTATAATGGAATTCTGCTCAGCTGTAAAGAAAAATGAAATTTGCTGGGAAATGATTGAGCTAGAAAACATACTGGGTGAGATAACCCAGACCTGGAAAGACAAACACCACATGTTCTCACTTATGTGTGGATCTTAGCATCAAACCTTAAGATCTGTGTGCTCAGTTAGGAGAACCCTCAGAGCACAGGAAATTAGAAAGGAACCATTGGTGGGAAGGAAAAGGAAGATCCTTTTTTTGCTTGTTTGTTTTTTTCAAGACAAGGTTTCTCTGTGTAGCCCTGGCTGTCCTGGAACTCAACTTTGTAGACCAGGCTGGCCTCAAACTCCCTCCCGAGTGCTGGGATTAAAGACAGCACCACCACCATCCCCAGGACTTTAAGGGAGAGTGGAGAGCAGAACACAGGTGACATGAAGGAAGGAAGAGGAATAATGGCGAGGGAGTTTAAAAGGGAGAGAGAAGGAAGGGTCGAGCAGAGGAGGGCATTGGGGAAGGGATAACCAGTACTAAGGATGTATGAAAAGACATTCAGAAACCTACGCTTACACAAACTTCCATATATTTATACGGAATTTAATTGGAGCCAGTGCCAGGTATGGGATACCTTCCCCTAAGTTGCTGTCTAGTGGTGTCATGAGACTACCCCCAAACAACACGGCCATGGCCACTGCTCTTGGTTGCCCACCAGAACTTCATGGTAAGACCACATTGCTGAAGACACCCCACAATTGTCGTGGGTATTGACCAGGAAGCTTTCTCCCTACTGGCCACCTTTCATAGTCCTGGAAGGTACCGCGTAGGCTGCTGGGAGGAAAAGAAAACCTCAGTGGTCTTCCTCAGCTATGAACCCAGCGAACTGCACTAATGACTGGTATGGAAACACATGCTCACAGGTACAACAGTAGGTAAATATGCTGCAATCTACTGGATTCTGCTTGGATCTAAGGCCTGTATAGTGATACAGGAGGGAACTGTAAGTCTGGCCAAGAACCCATGGTTGGGGGGCTCATGAGTCACATGGGCAGATCTACTACTCTGTTTGTTTGAAACAGGGTCACAATATCTGCAGATCAGACTGGTATAGAACTCATGGAGATTAGCCTGCCTCTGCCTCTCAAGTGCTGAGATTAAAGATGTGTGCCACCACATGCAGCAAACCAACTATTATTCCCCTGCGTGGACACAGCATCAGGCTGCCCTATAGATTTGCATCTCTCTACTCACAGACAACACAGCTCTCAGTCCCCATCAGTGACGTTTCTTCGTGCAGTGGATGATGGCTAACCCAGAAATTCATAACTGGTCAAAGTACAGAGCAGAAGTTTTAGCAGAATGCTTACACACACATGGGCCATCTGTATCTTCACACCCCCTCGCCAAGGATAGGGGCCATTGCAGAAGACGGAACAACAACAACAACAACAACTGTAAGAGCCAGAAGTCAGGGAGGACCAAACCAAAACAGTGTCTTCTAGACATGACAGACCATGGCACTCACGGATTCAGTGCTGTGTTGTCTGCACACACTGTGCAGGGTCACTGAAAACATTGCAGCGTGGAGTAGAAAAGGGTACCCGAGTCCTCACCCCTAACTGAGGAGCTCTGGGCAATCAGTTTTCAAGGCAGGAGAGTTGGTGTTGAAGGGTGTGGCTGCTGGGACAGACCATACTCCAGAGGATGAGTCCCACACACAGGAGAACAGGGCAGCACAAAGTGAAGTTCATGGGATATCAACAAAATAAAACGAGAACAGGAAGCTGGGGGTAGGGAGATGGGGATGGATCTGGGAGGAACAGGGGTGCTCAAAATGTATTGTATGACATTCTCAAGGAGTAAAAAATATTTTAGAAAGAAAGAAAATGGTTCTTCACTAACTCCCAAGTTGCATGATTAAAATAGTTAGCATATTTCAGAAGCCAAACATTACTATGAATTTTGAGGCTGCTACTCAAAGCCATTTCAGAAAGGGAGAAAATATGCATAGGTTCATGATGGGAAAGAGGGAAGGAAATACCATTTTCTAGTGTCAACATTGTGCCAAGCATTATGTTAAGCCCTTTCAAAAGTGATGCTTCATGTAAACAGTATGATAAGCTTTCAAAGTAAACACTAATATCTCATCTTACAGATGAGAAATGGAGTTTGAAGCTACCAACCCAAGGTCACAGGTTGTGTTAGCATCCTCAACAGAACTAAGAGGAAAAGGGGAAGGGTATTGGTATTGAGTTGTGCAAGAAAACAGCTGATCTTCATGTAAGAAGGCAATGCTTCAAAAAAGAAATGTAGGCTGGGTGGTGGTGGTGCATGCCTTTAATCCCAGCACTTGGGAGGCAGAGCCAGGCAGATCTCTGTGAGTTCGAGGCCAGCCTGGTCTACAGAGTGAGATCCAGGACAGGCACCAAAACTACACAGATAAACCCTGTCTCAAAAAAGAGGGGGGGGGGGGGGAGCTGGAGAAATGGCTCAGAGGTTAAGAGCACTGGCTGTTCTTCCAGAGGTCCTGAGTTCAGTTCCGGCAACCACACAGTGGCTCACAGTCATCTGTAATGAGATCTGGTGCCCTCTTCTGGTGGGCAGGGTACATGCAGATAAAACACTATACATAATAAATAAATCTTTCAAAATAATAAAAAAAAAAAAGAAAGAAAGAAAAAGAAATGTAGGGCGCATATGCCCCAGCCACTGTGCCATGCCTGCTGGTGCCTGGGCAGTGAAGGAGGGGGGAGCACAGTGCCTGTATTTATTAAGGGTCTCAAAAATCACTGTACAACAGAGGTTGCCTGATCCTCCTGCCTCTACCTCCCACGAGT
Organism: Peromyscus nudipes; assembly: GCA_902168325.1. Classification (NCBI taxonomy): domain Eukaryota; kingdom Metazoa; phylum Chordata; class Mammalia; order Rodentia; family Cricetidae; genus Peromyscus; species Peromyscus nudipes. Next base: position 26,498 of record CABHPH010120575.1, read on the forward strand.
TACAATTACAGGCATGAGCCACATACTGGCTTAAAATAAAATTCTTGGTGCATTCTCTGAAAATGAGACTGGATTTTAGGAAAAGACATTTGTTCTACTATCTGGGCAGGCGGCCTTGGTACTATCTGTGTGTCTAGGAATAACTTTCCGAGTAAATACCAGCAGCTGCTTCCTTTCTCTGCCTATGTTTTTGTAAACTGGCGGGACTTACAATAACTTGCTTCACTGTTGCTTTTTTTCTTCAAGCATTTGTAAAGACAAAGGTGGGTTGCCAAATTACCTTAATAATTTATCACTACTTGATACAAGTGGCCACACTACATGAAATCTGTAACCATTTGCAATCGCCTGCTGTAGTTACTTAACTGTTACAGTTTCTTCTCGAGATTAATCACGGGATAGAATCCTTTCTAGTTCTACCGGCAATGCAGATAAGGCCTTTGATGTCCCTCTGCATGAAATTTAAACTGCTAACTACAATGTTTCCATACTGGCAGACATTAGTTGTTACTAGTATCTCCTCTCCCAAAAGGCTCCGACGCAGCAGATGTTACATTGCCTTTCACTCTCACCAGGGCAGCGGTAAGGTTGTCAGGGTCAAACTTCTTTTGGAGCCACTCCTCCAGGCAGGTCGAGAGTCTTAGGCAGGATCCCTACCATCTCCAACTCCACGTCCCTTTTCATCCTCCTCCCCCAACTCTGCCTACCCCACCCCAGGCTTACTTTCTCCCACCTTCCTCCCTCTCTCTCTCTACTCTCATTCACTTTCTTGAACAAAGAAAGTGATCAATAAAACTATTGGAAACCTGTTGGCACTCTCCTTGATACTACTTCTGTAGAGGGATCTGAAGAGTATACAATGGCACTCCCACAGGTAGTTCTGCTGATAAAGAAGCCCACACTGTGTAGATCAAGCAAGTCTACCCATAGGGCTCTATGATGTTATTAACAGGACACAACCAAGAATCACACGCGTAGGGAATCTCGGTGAGGGGCTGTCTAGATTAGGCTGGTCTGAGAGGATTATGTTTTAACGGAGGTGGGAAGACCTGCCCACTGTGGGTGGCACCATTCTCTAGTCAAAGGATGCTGAACTGGGTGAGTGGAGAAAGTGAACCCACATGTGCATTGGCATGCACGTATTAATCCACAGCTCTTTGCTTTTGATTATGGAGGTCATGTGACCAGCTGCTTCAAGTCCTATCACCTTGACTTTGCCACAGTGAAGGACTGAACCTGGAATTGTGAATCACCAAATAAACCCTTTTTTCTCTTAAGTTGCTTCTCTCTCTCTCTCTCTCTCTCTCTCTCTCTCTCTCTCTCTCTC
>CABHPH010120577.1:0-27179 GCA_902168325.1 Peromyscus nudipes
TAGGGAAAAAAATCAGCCCCTCCCCCCCTCGGCAGGACCTCCAGATGATAATTTCCACTCTGAAGGCCTCTCCAGATAAAGCAATCCAAATTAAACAGAATCAGACGGAACTGGAAAAGCCCAGGTTTAATGGGTAATTCCGGGTGATTTCCCAGCCCCTCAGAGAGGAGACAGGGACATGAGACTGGAATGATCACTTGTCTGTTCTCTGGGATGCAGCTTATATACCCTGTGGGAGTCTTCCTGAGCCTCTCTGGGGGAGGAGCTGTGTTTGGTGGGCTTTGAAGGGGCAGGTTTGGGAAAGGGGATGGGGGAGGGGAGTTGAGATAGATCTTACACCAAAACAAGCTGTGTTTGGCAGGCTTTGGAGGGGGCGGGTTTAGTGAAAGAGATAGGGGAGGGGAATTGAGGTGGATCTTCCACCAGAACATTCCAGACTCTTTGATTATAGGGATGCCAGGGTGCCAGGGGTTGAGGTGGAGCTCTCACCAAACGGCATGGAGTACTCTGCTTCAAATGGTTTGAAGCTTTTTCTGCTACAGAAACAAAAACCCAGCAGACAATTCCTCATGCTCTCCCTGTGATGGCTAGTTTTTATCGTGGACTGTAACAATGGAGAATCACTTGAGAAAAGTCTCAGTTATCTGGTTAAACTGGCCAGTCTGTTGGGGCCTTATCTTGATTATGCTAATTGAAGTGGGAAGACCAGCCCACTGAGGATGACAACATCCCCGAGGCAAGGACTGCTGGATTGTAAACAGGGTGTTAACTCATTGTCCTCTGCTCTTGACTCTGGATGTAATGGGACTTCAAATTCCTGCCACTTTGTAGTCCTCACCATGATGGACTGACCGTAACCTGAAACTGGGAGCCAAGTGGACCCTTCCTCCCTTCAGCTGCTTTTCCCAGGGGATTTTATTACAGCAACAAGAAACAAGACTAAGATAACTTCACAATTCATATTTGCATTTTCCCCTGTAAATTATTCAACTTGAACACTTTTTAGTTTTGAAATTCCTTCATAATTTGAATATCCCATACAGTTCCCAAGCAACTTTATTGAGCATATATGTGTTAACAGTAAGGACAAAATATCGTTTTAGGACTTGTTACTACATGTCTTTATAAATCTCTGGGTTTTTTTGTTTTTTTGGTTTTGGTTTTTGTTTTGTTTTTGTTTTGTTTTCCGAGACAGGGTTTCTCTGTGTAGTTTTGGTGCCTGTCCTGGATCTGACTCTGTGACCACGCTGGCCTTGATTTCACAGAGATCCGCATGGCTCTGCCTCCCGAGTGCTGGGATTGAAGGCATGCGCCACTGCCGCCTCTGCTCTGTTTTTTTTTGTTGTTGTTGTTGTTTGTTTGTTTGTTTGTTTGTTTTTTAATGACTCAAAATTTTCTTTGAAATCTCCTTGCACCAGTACTTTTACATTTTCCAGCAAAATTCGGTTGGTTCTTTTAGATTCAGAACTGGAATCTACAGCTATACATCTCTTCCTCAGCATGTAAAGCAGTCTCTTCGGTCAGCACCCTACTTCCCCTTGCCAGTCTCTCCCACCCCAGGCTGTCTTCAGTAAGTCTTCTGTGTCCTTGTTTTCACCCCCACGCACCTGCGCCATTTACCTAGTCCCCTCAACCAAGCTCAAGAGGGATGTAGAGCAGGATCAAAGGCGTATAAGAGTATTACAGCTGTAGTTCATCACGATTAGTGGGATAGGTGGCATAAACCTGTAATTCCAATACTTGGGAGGTAGAAGCTGGAGGATCAGGAGTTCAAGGCCAGCTTCAGATACATACTTTGAGTCCAGCCTGAGGTCAAAATAATAATAATAATAAATAAATAAATAAAAATCATTATTAATTTCTGTATTGTTACTTAGGTCTGTTTGTTTTTGTTTGTTTTTAAACAGTGTCTCATGTACCCCACTATTCAGCAAAGGAGGACCTTGAACTGATCCTCCTGCCTCCACCTTCCCAGTGCTGGGATTATAGTTATTTGCTATCACACCATTTTACCCAGTGTTGAGAACTGAACCCAGAGCTTCATGCATACTAAGCAAACATTCTATCAACTGAACTACATTCCCAACTCCTATTTTATTTATTTTTTCCTTTTCTTCTTTTTTAATTTTTTATTAATTCTTTGTGGATTTCACATCGTGCACCCTGATCCAGTTCATCTCCCCTCTACCCTTACACCTCCCCACCAAAAAATAAAATAAAATTTAAAAATTCTCTTATTGGAAGCTGTAGTGTGTCACAGTGAGTCACACAGAATACCCTTTAGTCCACACATCTTTACTTGTAAGTGTTCATTGCAAGGAGTCATTGGTCTGATTCAAGGCCTCTGGCTTCTGCTACACTATCAATACTGGGCCTTCACTGGGGCTCCTCTTGGATATCCTGCTGTTGCCCCGTGTCATGGAGATACTGCAGCTTTGGATCTGGAGGTCTGGCCCCTTTACGGTGCTCCAGCAGTTCATAGATGGGGTAGATGTTGGAGTGGGCCAACTCATAGCCTGGTTCTGGCCTTGGGTGGTAGCTGGGTTGGTCAGCCTGCTAGCTCTCCCTCATCCTCACCCATTAGGTGAGCTCTCCAGCACTGCTCTGGCTAACTCATCCAGTGCAGCAGGCAGCAAGGGGTGGGGCCAATTCTTCTGCTCTCTGGCCTCAGGGCCAGCTCACCCACACCACCAGGGCCAGCCCTACTGTGCTGCCCAGGTGAGGTTCAGGCCTGTTCTCTGGAGTGCTGCAGCTGGTGAGTGCCATAGGTGATGGGGGGGGTGGGGGAGGGCATCTTTCCCTTGCCCACACCACCACATGGCAGATGGGTGGGGGAGACCAGCTTTCCCGCTCTCACACCCTCGGGCCTGCTCACCCTCACCCCCACCGCCAGGGCCAGTCCTACTATGCTGTCCTGGAGAGGGGCCTGCTCTCTTGAGTGCTGCAGCAAGTGAGAAGCAGGGCACACTCAGTGCACCCTTGGCTATCAACATGATCCCAGACCACAGTCCAGACCAGGGACATCCACATGGCCTTTGATGGTGACATGGCCCATGTACATCGACACAGACCCCTTACTGCTGCATGGCCACGGACCCAGACATGGCCTCAGTGGCAGCGGAGGCCAGGACTTCACCGTGGTCTCAGGTGGCTTCACAGGCTGCTCACATCAGGCTGTTCTCCACTTTCACGTCTCCAGTTGCACCTCACTTCATAGCACACAAGCTGCTCGCTTCCATTTCTCCACCACCTACTTGCTAGCCTTCTCTCCCATCATTCCACCACCTACTCACTCACTTCCCACCATGCCCTGGGACCCCCGTGTTGTCCTTCCACTTCAAGGAATACCTGGGCCTTCCACCCACCCAGGCAGCATGGCTGGCTTCTATCTGCCCCTATTTTATTTTTTATTAACACACTCTCTATCAATATACTAAGGACAAAGTTTCTGTTGCTTCATTACATTACTTTTCATTATTTGTCCTTGGTTTTTAAGAACAATACTTTTGCTCTATTTTTTTTTTTAGTATAACAGAGGGACTATAACAAAAGGTAACAAATATTTTTTATCATGAGGGGTTAATTGAAATAGGTAGTTCATTTTCTCAAATCTAAAATTATGGGAGACATTTTGCAAGGATTAAATCCTCAAAGTATTAGTGAGCTAAGATCTAGAAACTTCTAGCAGATTCAGCCAGAGATGTAAACACTAATAACACAAAATAGCTTTCATTCCTTCTATCTTAGGTCCCTATTATGAGATTTAATATAAAAAAACTGTTCAATTTTATGTTGGTTTTCAATTCTCCTCTTTGCAAATTTATCACCATTTAGTAATCAACAGAAGCTACGATTTAGATGATTGCTTTCTCCTTAAAAAGATTTCTAAACTGTTGTTATCTCTAGTGTCCCTGTATCCTTAAGGGACTTGAGTGTGTGAATTTTCAACTCCATCAGAAATTCTTCCCAGAATACCTCAGGGGCATGCACCTCAAGGGGGCAATTCCGAAGCCCAGCCTGCAGTGCACAGCCCTGACAGTCCCGGCTGGTTTTGAGCTCTTGATATTCTTGCCCTTGTTCTCTGGCCTCCTGGTCTACAGCATCTGTCAGACCGAAACTGCTCACTGAGCCACTCCAAGTACACACGAATTAAAGGACTGTGTGTTCGTGTAGTTCTGCACTGCATTATACTTCTGATTATTGTTCTTTAAAATTATAAGTCCTATTCATTCTGAGCAACTTCATTACACCTTAAAACAATTTGCATAATAATAATGCAAATAATAATATTGCATAACAGTAAGTATATACTTTGATAATCACTGTCTACTTTTGCTTATGTTAAAACCAGATTCCATTTCTCCTTCTGCCCCTCCCCCTCCTCCTTTTTTTCTTTCTTTCCTTCAGATTCACACCAAATATCCTCTCCTCTCTCCTTCTCTTCTTTCTCTTTTCTCTTCCTTCCTACCTCCCTCCCCCTCCCTTCTTCCCTCTCCCCTCCCTCCCTCCTACCCTCCTTTCCTCCTTCTTTCCTTCCTTCCTTTCTCCTAATTGCACATCATTAAACAACCCAATTTGGAGCCAAGGAGACAGCTCAGCAGATGAAGACACTTGTGACAAGCTTGGTGACCCGAGTTCAACACTTGAAACCCATATGGTAGAAGAGAGGATGTGTACCAGGACACATGCATTCACACCTCCACCCCAGCCCCTGCCACACACTACAGATAAACATTTTTGAAAAGAAAAGAAGAACCTAATTCTTTCAAAGTTTTCTCTCATTGCATACGAATCCTCAAACTGGGGGAAATTATGTTTTCTAATTTCCTTTTCCTCCTTCCATTTTAGTTTTCTGGTAAAGTTATACAGAAAAGAAATCAAGAATAAATAAGTTGTTTGTTGGTGGTGGTTTGTTTTTCTAGCCAAGGTTGTCAGCCTGACAAGGACCCATATTTTCTGAGCCTTCTCCCTTCTTTGTGCAGATTAGCCAATGACATCAAATTGTGAAGCTGAGCACCCACCCACCAGTGGACTGAGACATCATCACCACCTATGGCAGGGATTAAAAGACAGAGGCCATTTTCGGGAGTGTGGTCAGTTTGGGTTCTTGGCACCCATTTTGCTAAAAGAAATCACCCTGAGGAATTACGTTTGTTTTGTTTGTGTGTTTCTCTGTGCTGCGCCAAGATACTTTTCCCCCTTGTGTAGGTTCTAGACCATTTCTCATTTGGACTCTGGGTATTCATAACATCATGAACAATTAGCAAATAGTTATTTCTAAATTAATAAGCTTTGTCAATTATTAAAAAACATAGTTTGTCACGAGCAACATTCTTGGGTGTTGGTACTGTTCCACTGTTTACTATATTTCAGCAAATACCACCAAACATATCTCTACTGTCTTTGATGCCATTTTTAATAGATTCAGATGCACTTGATGAGAAGTCCTTAGATTCTTCAAGTGAGACTTTCTACAAAACTGAAATATTAAAATCTTCCCTTTCTACAATAGCTGTTGAATAAATGTCCCCAACACTGCCTTAGCTCTCAGTGCTGTAATTAATTCTGTTAAAGGTCTTACACATGACGAAGCATGGTTGCTCGGCTTTGTGTCCATGGCTTGGCTGCTGTCCTCCACATTTTCTCCACCCCTCTGCAGTGTTAAGAGGGGAGAACTGTCTTTCCTGTCCACTTGAACACCTCTGTTTTCTTCTTTCTTGTTGCAACAGCCTTCCACCTGACATGGGGAGGGTTTTCTGTGTTCGGGCATCACTGTGTTTAGTTGTTGGACTTTTGTCTTGTTTGACTCTGTGCAGAAATGTGGACAGCCTGGTGCTGTCACTTCCTCTCTCATGTCTTAGGTCACCCAGTAGAGTCATTTCTCCTTGTGGTCATGCTTGGTTTTATTCTTGATAACTTCCTATGATGATCACTGCACAGTGAGTTAAAATAGATGAACATGTCATTTTTAACTTATTTCTCAGCCCTCTAACAGGCTTTGCCTGCTGCTTAAGGCTTAGAAACTAAGTGGTAATGACCTATACAATAAAATAACTCACGTTCATGGTTCTCTCTGAGTAGGATTTCTTAGTACATTAGAGACTATCTTTTCCTTTGTAGAGCTCAGGATAGCAAACACCCTCTTCTAAATGCTGGAGGTTACAGAAGAGAGAACACATTCCCCAACGAGTTTGGGTTCAGCTTTTAACCTTACCAGTGGGGCCACTTTAACTCAGCTGTCCACCTTATAAACAAGAAAGCTTAAAAACCCCGTTTTATTATTGGCTTCCCTCTGTTCAAAGACCACAGAGAACAGTAGGGGCAACTAAAACATAGAGCCCACTCACAAGGTTACAGTGGACTAAGCCCATGTTTGAATTTATTTGTAACATTTCATTCTGTCATTTCTGAAAAATAAATTTGGAAAAAGTAAAAATTACCTCCTGTTTCCTTTTCCTTCAAGTATCCAAACTTGTGACCCCTGAGCCTGGGACCACTGTGCCCTTTCATGTTTTCCTCTCCAGAGGCTGTTCAACTAACAGGAAACTCTGTTTTCTGGTGTGTAACTGGAATGTGTTTATCTACATGATAAAGAAAGCATTTCCCCAAAGGTAGATCCGAGTCTCTACCTTTCATTGACAGCAATTTCCTGTAGTTTTTAAATAATGAAAATTGAGGGAGGGAGCTTTTCCTCCATCCATGCTCCCAGGGTTGTCCGCATGGGGAGGTGGGTTCTGTGAAAGCTGAAACTACTTCTCAAGAGTCTGTGTCGTCCTGTCTTAGGCACTGACTGTATTCAAGTAGTTTTCATTCCCTCAACATAGATTGGTGCCTGTGTAACTGAGGCCACCTGGGACTCATCAAGGCAAAGGAAACCCCCTCCTCCAGCCATGAGAAAGAACACTCAAGATGAGCAAGTGATGAGGTTAAATGTGCATTCACTAGCTATCAGCACCATGAAGGCAAAGGGGAATCGAAATTATTCTCAAATTACTGAGCTATGCTCCAAAGGAAGTGTCACAGGTATGATGGACTAATAATCTTGATTGTCAATTTGACACAGCTGGAAAGAGGAACCAATCTGATATTGGCTTTATCAGATTGGCTTATGGGCATGGGGCGGGGGGATTTTCCTGACTGTTAAGTGATTAAAGGAGGCTCGGGCCATTATGGGCAGCACCCTTCTAAACCTGGGCTGTGTAAGAAAGGTGCTTGAATGTGAGACTTGGAACAAGCCAGTGAGAGCACTCCTCCATGATTTCTACTTTAGTTCTTGCTTGAGTTCTGTCCTGAATCCCCTGGATGATGGACTGTAATCTACAGGCTAAAACAAACTTGTCCCTTGATCGTGGAAAGCTAACTAGAACAGGCAAATGTGAACAGCAGGCACAGGCTGGGGCTGGAGCATGCCCAAGTTTTAGAAGAAGAGCAAGGAGGCCAAGGTCAGAACCTGAAACTCTAGCACTTAGGTCTCCTGTGACCGGCAGTTCCTTGAAATCTAGGGGGGGGGGGGGGAGAGAGAGAGAGAGAGAGAGAGAGAGAGAGAGAGAGAGAGAGAGAGATATAAAATAAAAAAATTGCTCTTTTTCTTCAAGCCTTCTTGACCCTTCCTGTATTTGAGGTCTCGGAGCTGTGTGGGGCACTTTAGCACACACCTGGCATTAGACACTTTCTCCACGATTCCTGAAACTTGAGGCAGTTTATTCTAAGAGAAATCACTATATATCTGTTATTCTAAGTGTCCCTCATGAAACACGGTGGGCATCTAGTTTGGTTTTTCTTACTCCTGGCTGTGTTCTTAATTGCTTCATGATGGCATCTCATTGACAGATGCAAAGCTGTTGAGATCACACCAGTCTTACTAAAATAAAACCAGCTGGCATCTGAGGGGATCTTGCCTGGCCTTCTGGACTCTTCGTTTCTCACTCTACGCTCATCTGTGCCCTACTTTCAAAACCTAACTCCCATGGGAAGATGCTGAATTATAGGAATTCCTACTGGATATTTCTCGGCTCTGATGATGCCTTAGAACCACAAAGTAGGGACAAGATTCAGCCCCCAAACCAGGGCCTCACAGGGAAGGTAGAGCAGTGGGGATGGTACTGGTGTGAGAGAAGTGAGAGCCATGGTGAAGGCTTGCATCTTTAGGGGAGTCCGTTCCCAGATCTCACCAGTGTGTGTGTGTGTGTGTGTGTGTGTGTGTGTGTGTGTGTGTGTGTGGATCACTGTTTTCAACTTTTACTTCAGGAGGAGAAAAAATAGTTCAGTAAGGATGGCTTTTATCTAAAAGTAAAGATTGCAAATGCTGGTGAGATGTAAAAGAGAAGGGATGTTGCTGGTGGGGATATAAATTAGTGCAGCCATATGGAAAGCAATATAAATGAAAATTCCTCAAAAAATAAATAAATAAAAGTAGAACTACCAGTGATCCAGTGATCTCATTTATTAGGATACGTATCCAAAAGAAATAAAGTCAGTGTGCCAAAGAGATAGTTTCCCTTCTGTGTTCATGTAAGCACCATTCACAACAGAGAAGAGGTAGACCACCACAGTAAGACACTGGCATTGCCATCTCAGTGACCCAGCTGGCACACGGAGGGCTTTGCTCCATTTGGCTGCTGTCTGGAGTCCTGACCTAGTTTGACCCTGGCTCTGGATTTAATCCCTGCCAGCTCTTTGGAGTGTTGCATTCAATGGTTAATAGCCTGGAAAGACCTTGGGAGGCCTCTTGGAATGAGTAATTGTATAACAGAAACCCTGTGTAGTGAGCATTGTAAGATCTACCCGCTCCTCAGGCTCTGTCTTCCTTCGGGAGGGCCTCTTATTTGCGATTAGCTGCCAAGCCAACCAGGAACTCAGTTATCCCTCTCCCTAGCACAGTATCTTTCAACCTGTGAGTCGAGATCCCTTTGGGGGGGTCAAACAACCCTTTCACAAGGGTCACCTAAGACCATTGGAAAACAGATATTTACATTGCAATTCATAACAGCAGCAAAATTACAGTTACAAAACAGCAATGAAAATAATGTTATGGCTGGGAGGAGGTGATCACCACAACACAAGGAACTGTATTAAAGGGGTGCAGCATTAGGAAGGTTGAGAACCACTGCCCTTAATGGATTCTACATCCAAAGGAAGCCTCTGGATTTCCCAGGCTCGGCTTAGTTCCAGGCTGGGGATGATCTTAGCCCTCTACTCACTTTACCATCTCATCAAGGTCCTTCATGCTCCAAAGGCAGCCGAGGACTTTGCAGATTCTGTTGCTCAGCAAACTAGAAATGGTGTGTCAGATCCTTACTCAATTGCCTACAGCTGCAAAACTAAAAATGGTGGTTTACAATGTTTCCCCCTTGTGGACATGTGGTCAGAACAAATCTTCCACTCATTTAGATGACCTCTTTTCCCTCTGTGCGCCCTCTCTTGAAGTCTGCTTCTGGCAGCGAAGCTGAGGACTGCTCTGTGCTGGCTTTCTTCGCTTCCTCCAAGGTATATGCATCTATATATGTTCACGTATCTTCTGCCTTTTGCCTCTCAGTCTCTAAGAGTCTAAATGACAAATGTGGTTTTCTTCTTCTCTTGCATAGCCACCATTGTGGTTTAGATGCCTATATGATTGTTCTCTCAGCCTCTGCCGCACAAGCCCTTTCTCTTGTCCAACCTCTACTGGAGTGACATTTCTAAAAGGGTCAGGCCACACTTTCTAGTTTATAATCTTCAAGGTCCTATCACTTTCAGGATGAAGTTCCAATTTTTCCACTTAGCTCTCAAGGCCCATCAAAATCCACTATCTAGTCATCTCTAACTAGATAGTTGTATCTGTAACTATCTAGTTACAGAAATAGAGACAAGCTACTTAACCATCCTGTGACTTTGTTCCCATCCTTTGTAAAATAGATAAACAAAGAGCACATAAAAATATGATTATTGTGAGCATTGGATAGCATTGGGAATATAAAATACTTAGGTAGTGCCTAGCACACAGAAAGCAACCTGTTTCTCTTTATACTGGGTGTGTGGCACATAGGTAACACCAAGCTACCATTATTACATCCTTTCCATCTCATCTCCCTTCCTGCCTCCTGCCTTTGGCTATACTGTCTTTCTGGCATTTCAGAATACAGCCTGTGATGTGATTGTTTGGGGCGTACTTGTGGTTTGTTTTCTCCGCTTTCAATGCCTTGTCTCTTTCCTTCCTCTACCTGATACTTTGTTCCAAAGACCTTTTCCATATAGCGTCTTCCAGGAAGCCGGCCTGAACCTTTCTGCTCCAACCAGCTTTGCTTGCCCTGTACCTCCATAGCTTCTAGTGATACCTCATTCACTATGCTGAAGTGAAGGTTTCATCATAAGTCTGTTTCCTGTACAGGAATGGGTCCCTTAGAGATAGGCAACAGTCACAAGCCCTCATTTCCCAAAGAGAAAGAGCTGATGTTGTTGAACAAGGATGTTAATAAATGGTTGTTTGGGGCTAGAGAGATGGCTCAGCAGTCTAGCTCTTTCTGAACTTCAAGAGAACCCAGGTTCAGTTCCCAGCAACTACATCTGGCAGCTCATAACCACATGTAATGCCGAGACTTTGCATTATTAGTTTATTGTTAGTGGTGAAACTAAACTGGCCAATTGGAAATTAATCACAGATGAATATATTTTTAAAGGATGTTCACATTTCTTCAAACAAAGGACTTCTTACAACAGTATGAAGTTTATTGGTGGTGTTTGTATTAGTTGCTTTTATATGCCTGTCTTAAAACACCATGAGATGAGCTAGCTTTTTGGAGCCCACTACCTATGGTGGAACACCTTGCCACAGCCTTGATGCAGTGGGAGTGGCTTGGACCTGCCTCAACTGAATGTACCAGGCTTTGCTGACTCCCCATGGGAGGCCTTACCTTTTCGGAGGAAGGGATCAGGGGTGGATGGGGGGGGGAGCTAGGGAGTGCAGGAGGAGGGAAGAAAGGGGCATTTGTGGTTGGTATGTAAAATGAACAAAAAAATTCATAATAAAGAAAAAAAACACCATGAGAAAGACAATTTGAAAGAGTTTATTTGGGCTTATAGTTCCAGAGGGATAAAAGTCCATGATGGCAGAGGAGAGGCATGGTGGCTGGAGCAGGAAGCTGAGAGCTCACATCTTGAACCAGAAGCAGTAATCTGAGGGAGTGAATTTGAAGTGGCACAAATCTTTACACCCTCAGTGCATGCCTCCCATTACATCTTCCAACAAGCTGTTTCTCTTAAGCCTCCTTAAACAGCGCCACTAACCGGAGACCAAACAGTCAGACATCTCATTCAAACCACCACAACATTCTATCTATCTATCTATCTATCTATCTATCTATCTATCTATCTATCTATCTATTGTTTTTTTTTCCGAGACAGGGTTTCTCTGTGTAGTTTTGGCACATGTCCTGGATCTTGCTCTGTAGACCAGGCTGGCCTCGAACTCACAGAGATCCGCCTGGCTCTGCCTCCCGAGTGCTGGGATTAAAGGCGTGCGTCACCACTGCTGGCTCTATTTTAAATGTTTTAATTGTGTGTGTGTGTGTGTGTGTGAGAGAGAGAGAGAGAGAGAGAGAGAGAGAGAGAGAGAGAGAGAGAGGGTGGGGGTAGGAGCCTGCCTGACACAGTGAATGTGTGGAGGTCAGAGAACAACTTTGTGAAGTTGGATAGCTTCTACTTTTACATGGGTTCCAGGGATCAAACTCAGGCTGCAAGGCTTCTACAGAAAGTATTTGCCCACTGAGCCATTTCTTGCAGGCTCAATGTTTTAAAAAGGATAGCAGTATTAGTCAGGGTCCTGTAGATCTGCAGTTCTCAAGCTGTGCATTGTAACTCCTTTAGGGGTCAAACAGCCCTTTCACAGGGGTTGTCTAAGACCATTGGAAAACACAGATACTTACATTACGATTCATAACAGTAGAAAATTACAGTTATGAAGTAACAGTGGAAATAATTTTATGGTTGCAGGTCACCACAACATGAGGAGCTGACCCCAGCTGGATCAACAACAGAGAGGAAGAACAAGGAATAGGAGACCATGATAAATGAAGACCACATGAGAATAGGAAGAAGCAAAGTACTAGAGTGGCCCACAGAAATCCACAATGACACCTCCACAATAGACTGCTGGCAATGGTGGAGAGACAGCCCGAACTGACCCACTCTGGTGATGGGATGGCCAAACACCCTAATTGTCATGCTAGAAACCCTATCCAATGACTGAGGGATCTGGAAGCAGAGATCCACGGCTAGGCCCTGGGCGGAGCTCCAGGAGTCCAATTAGCGAGAAAGAGGAGGGTCTATATGAGCAAGAATTGTTGAGACCAAGGTTGGATAAAGCACAGGGACAAATAGCCAAATGAATGGAAACACATGAACTATGAACCAATGGCTGAGGGGCCCCCAACTGGATCAGGCCCTCTAAATGGGTGAGACAGTTGATTGGCTTGAACTGTTTGGGAGGCATCCAGGCAGTGGGACTGGGTCCTGTGCTCATTGCATGAGTTAGCTGTTTGAAACCTGGGACTTATACAGGGTCGCTTGGCTCGGCCTGGGAGGAGGGGACTGGTCCTGCCTGGACTGAGTCTACCAGGTTGATCTCAGTCCTCGGGGGAGGCTTGGCCCTGAAGGACGTGGGAATGGGGGGTGGGCTGGGGGGAAGGGGAGGGGGGCGGGAGGGGGGAGAACAAGGGAATCCCTGGCTGATATGTAGAACTGAATGGTATTGTAAAATAAAATAAATAAAAAAGTTGCAGCATCAGGAAGGTTGAGAACCACTGGTGTAGAACAGAACCAATAGGATGTATGTCTATACATACATACATACATACATACATACACATATTAAATCAACTAACATGTTAATAGTAACAACAGCTGTCTCATCCATGAGAGGCTGAGAACCTGGTAGTTGTTTGGTCCTTGAGCCTGGGTGCCTCAGCAGTTCCAATCTGTCATTAAAGACTGGGAAGTTTCCTGGAGAGTCATGGGTCCTTTGTCAACTATGGAGGCCTGAAAACACTGTTTCTGATATCAGTGAAGGAATGAGCAGCAGCAGCAGCAGCAGCAGCAGCAGCAGCAGCAGCAGCAGGATGAATCAGTTCAGCATCAAGAGGGAAGTCCACCCAAGCAAGAGGTGAGTCATCTTCCTCCTGCCCTGGCCTTCTTTATATGGGCTTCTAGCAGAAGGTCCCCAGTACACTTAAGGTGCATCTTCCAACATCAATTAACAATCCTCCAGTTGAAGATCTCTATTCAGATAACTAATTTGTGCCAATCTGACATGAAAACCCACCATCACAGCAGATGTTAAGTCTCATAGCTGTGGACCTATTACATGAGGTGTTTCAACTGGGAAAACATCTAGAAGCATTTCATAATTAAGCTGAGACACTGGAGTAAAATCAATAATAAAAAGGCAGCATAGCTATAAAAAGGAATAAAGTCTTGATGCATGCTACACATGAAAGAAAGATGACAGACAAAAAGCCATATATTACATTAATTCACTTTTATGGAATGTCTACTACAGACAAATACATCCAGATAGAAAGTATGCTAGAGCTGGGGAAATGGAGAGTGATTTTCAATGGGTTTCTTTAGGGGCTGATAAAAATGTTCTAGAATTAGACAGTGGTTGTGGGCACACAACCTTGTGAATATATTAAAAGTCACTGCATTGTACATCTTACATGGGTCATATTTATGGTTTGTTGAATTATGTCACAATAAAAATATGTAAAAAAACAAAGTGATACACCAAAATAATTACCAAGAATGGGGGGAAACAACACATGCCATTTATCATTGCTATTAAAAGACCCACAAATAAAACCACATTTTCAAAGTATGAAGGATTATATAGCCAGTCACTTAATGGCATCTATAAAGCATTTTTATATTTCTTTTCCTCGAGTTTCCCAGAAGTCATCTGCTGCTCCTCTTATTCATGGGCTCCAAAGACTGCAATTGTCAGTTAGCTGCTATTTTGCTTTTGTTTTAAACTTTCAAATTTCTTTAAGTAATTTCTTTTGGTTTTATTATGTTCCCCATTTAGTTCATTCAATAAGATGTTAAAATCTACGCTATTTTTAGATAAACTGAAATGTTCCTTTGACCACTAATTTTATTTTTAAAATAGACATTTAAACTATTTATGCCGATGCTACAGATATAATTAATAACATTTTATGGTTATTTATATTTACCATACTCACATAACTTTCTATTGCTGAGCACTATAAATGTCAGTTGGAAAAAGGCATAAACTGAGAATTTCTGTAGAAAAGAGAAAAATGTAGTGGTATCATGTTTTTAGTCTCTTTCTCAATGATAACACAAAGCTGAGAGGTCATGTATAGGCTATGGCTCTCAATTTCTGTAGTTCAGAGCATGTCTTGAAATGCAGCTATTCTGACCTGGCAAGCTTTAATGTATCACACAGGTCAGCAATAATTACACGCTAGTCCGACAATCTAATGTCTCCCAGTGTCTGTACAAGTATCCACTGTCCAGCTGGACTCCTGTGCTGAAGCTTTGGGAGGGAAAGTGGGGTTTCCTGGGCTGTACTCTTTAGCACATTTAAAGACGGGTTATGCTTTGTGAGAGTGAACACCCATAATCCAGATATCTCCAAAACTGTCTAAAATGTTGCTATTCTGTTTCTGCTAATGTCAATCATAGTTCCTCTTTTGCAACTCCGAGATGACATTACTAACCTCCTCCCTCAATACTTCTCTTCCTTCACATCCAGGCGGTGCATACTCTCCTCATTGCCTCAGTTATTTGACTTTGGCGCATTATATATGGCTTCTCTGTTAGCTTAAAAAAACCAAAAACAAATCCAGGACTCCGTATTAGCCAACCTGAACTGCTATAGTAATAGACTAGCACAGACTGCAGGGCTTAAACGAGAGGCCCGACTCAGTGTGGAAAGAACTTCCTGGCTTTAATACAGCTGCTTTTGTCTACATGACCTCACATGGTAGAGAGAACTCTGGTATCCCTCCTTTCTTCATAAGGTCACACACCCTATTGAATTAAGGCCCTATCTTTATTGTGACATTATTGATCTTTTGTCACCTCTTCATGCAGCACTACGACACTGGGAGGAGTGCTTCAACGTTTTAGAATTTGAGGAGAAGGCATAGTTTAATCTATAGCATTTCATTCCTAGCTCTCCAAAACACACGTCCTACTCACATGCAAAATAGACCCGTTTCAGCCCCAAAGCTCCCAAGATCTCAACTCACACCAATATCAACTCTTAAGTCTATAGCCCAAGGCATCTAAATCAGATATGAGTGAGACTAGTGATACAGTTTATCCTCAAGCAAAATTCCTTTCTAGCCCTGAGCCCAACAAGGCATCATCTTCAAAAATATAACTGTGGACAGAGTAAGATAGGCACTCCATTCTGAAGGGGAGAAGTCATACAAAAGAAAAGGATTCCAGATTGCAAGTGTGTTCATTATCTTCCTCATCACTGTGACAAAAGACAGAAGCAATTCAAAGGAGAGGTCTGTTTGGGCTTATGGTTTACAAGGGTATAGTCTATCATGGCAGGGAAGGCAAGGCTGTAGAGGGCTACAACTGTAAAGGTCTGAAGCAGGGCTGGGCTATTTTACATTCAAAGACTGTCCCCAGCGACTCACTTCTGCTAGCCAGGCTCCACCTCCTCCTCAAGGTTCCACAGTCTCCAAAAACAGTCACACCAACATCACCTGATTTTCAAACATAAGAGCTTGTTGGGTGGGGAGACCTTATGGATTCCGAGCATGACACCAGGTCCAAAAGCTAACAAGGAAATTCAATTAGATCTTAAAGCTTGGGAATAATTCTCTCTGATTAAATTTTCTGTCTCTCAGGCTTATTGGAATGACAGTATGACCCTGTGGATGTCTCTGGCCCTATGAAGGTGACTCACCCGTGAGGCAGTAGGTGGAGGCACACTTACCCACTGCAGCCAAATAGAAAACCAAGGAGGATTCAGTATTACCTTGCAGGGTTCTGGTGGGAATGACCTTTAATAGACTTTCACTTCAGTATTCCTCTTAACTGGAAGGATAAAGTAGCTTCACAATCAAATAGGTTTTTATCATCTGACCCATAAGACCTAAGTCTGACAGTTCTCCTTAATATTGCCTCAGTGCTCAACTGATAGTCCTGGCACATCCCTGCCATTCTCTTTTGAATAGTCTTTTTCACTCTGTGCAATATGGACAGGTTGAGGATTTCCCATGGCTCCTCACAACCTCATCTTCGTCCTTCTACATTTCACTATAGTTAAAGGAGTCAGGCCACATCTTCAGCATTTTGATGAGGAAAATGTCTCAGGCAGATAAACATCGAATTTCATTATTTATCACTTCTACCTCCTACAATGTATTCGAACATAATACAGCTAAGTACTTTGTCCCATTATAATAAAGACTTCCATTATTCCACAGGCAGCCTTCCTGTTCTCACCTGGGCCCTACTCAGGTGAGTGCTTGTTCTCCCTTGACCTTTAATATCTGTGTTTCACCAGCACCCTGCTCAGGGGGATGCAGGTCCTTTAAGTTTTACCCATCGGTGAAGCGGCTTCAGTTCAGAGCAGTACCCCACCTTTTAGTACCAAGTCTATAGTAATAAAAGTTTTCTGTAGTAATAAAAGTTTTTCAAAGAAATGGAACCCACTTCATTTTTCATTTACACATATATTACACACATACACACACACACACACACACACATATAGTAAGTTTTATGCTTGCATGTATTTGTATATTTACACGAAGAGATTTATAATGAGAAATTGGTTCACACAGTTACAAGAAATCTCAACTCTGAAGTCAGTGGTTCTGGAGACCCAAGAGGTCTGATGATACGGTAACACTTGTAGAAAAACTCCTGGTGAAGTTTCTCATCTGAAAGTTAGTAGGTTCAAGACCCAAGAAGAACTGATATTCCAGCTCACATAAGAACTTGTCAGGAAAAGGCTGGAACTCCAGCTGACAGACAGAAAGATTTTCCCTGTGCTTTAGAAGGGAGGTCCTCTCGTTCCATTCAGACCTTGTTGATTAGATGAGGGCCATTCATATTAGAGAAGGCCATCTGCTGTACTCAGTCTATAAGTTCAAACATTAATGTTGCCCAAACACACTCTTACAGTCACAGAATAATGTCTGACTGAATGTCTGGGCATCATGTAACCTAGTCATCTTGACACGTAAAATTTACCATTATAGTTTGCCACAAAGAGGATCCATATTATAACGGGTGGGTCACAAAATGCTGATAGCCCTGCTACAAGAAAAATGGGCAGATATACAAAAGAGGAAATGGTTTTACTTAGGTGTCTGTGCCCCTATGGTGCTAAGGCTTCTGGGGTACCAGACACACTTTACTGACAGTGCTGTCTCCCAGGCCAAAGTTATTTTCAAAATCAAATACCACCATGCTGCATGTGAATTTTGCCATTGTGCTAGATGGTAAACACAGCTGTAGTCCAATTTTGTCATAAATTATAATTTTTTTTCTCCCTTGGGTGTTTTTAAGATCCTTCTTTAGTGCAATTTTTTTAGACTGTCAAGTAGAAAATTATACTGTACCCTATGCAGCATAAGACTATGCATGCAATTTTGTTTCACCTGCAGACATTGTGGTGGCAAGGTGTGTCCTTCATTATGTGACAGGATACATCTATAAATCATTGGAGCATAGGATGGAAACACACACAGGTTTTCTCACACTCATTGAGAACCCTGAAAAGCAGATCACTGTAAGGATGGCAATAAGTGCCTTGTAAGGACGGCAATAAGGTATCAACATTATTACTTCAAAGGAATTTCAGATTCATGGGGGGGTGTGTAAATAAAACTTACATGTAAAAACTATAAAATAAAATGAAGTTCTTCAAGATCCACAAAAGTGGATACCACAAATGTTTGGAAAGCATTTTTGTAGAAAGTGGTTGTAGAGTTATCTTTGGAGGGTGGTTTGGGGCAGGCAATGAGAGGTAGAAAAAGAGGTGGGGGGCATAAGAGGAGGTAGGGACATGGAAGATTGCGGCTGTAAATTGCGTAGTTAATAACGGAAAGGGTTGACATGCTAAAAAACCTAAATGGCTTTATCATCCTGCTTTTATATAATTTTTAATAGACTTCACATCACGGCTTTAGTGTTAAAAATAAATCAGAAATCTAGATGCATGGCTCTGTTCTTGCCCACAAGCTTCAGATATATGGGGTGGAGTACAAAACCACAAGCTTAGAAGAGATGGAGATTACACTTGCAAAATGCCTGTGGAGTCCTGATGGGAGAAATGGGGTGCTGAAGCAGACAGGGAAACTAGAAACAGACTAGAAATGTTTCAGAAACTTCACTATGTCTGTCTGTCTGTCTGTCTGTCTGTTTGAGACAGGGTCACACTATATAACTCTGGCTGTCCTGGAATTCACTATTTGGACCAGGCTGACCTCAAACTCACAGAGATCCACCTGCCCCTGCCTCCGGAGTGCTGGGACTAAAGGTGTGGGCCACTACACCTGACTTACATGTTTTATTACATCTTGTGCTCATCTTACTCCAAGACTACAAGTCTTTTTCAGCTCCTGTCACTGACTTCTGATCCTCCTAAAATTGGCTTACTGGACTCTGCTTCCCTTTTTGTATTTGATAATTTGAGTCCTTTCATGCCCTAATATCCATGTTGCCAAGGTAGCTAAGAAGTGTCAAGTAGATCTCCACCCTCTTTTAGCAGATCTCAGCCACAGAGCAGTACCAACCATAGAAGGCATTGGCACACAGGAAGGGGTGCTTGCTTTGGTTACCATAGTGATTAAACGATGCAACCTGTGTTTAGTGTGTCTGAGAAGATCTAAATGCTGGAAGTCCTACAATTCTTGGAATATTCTGGCAAAATATTGTCACAATAAAAATAATAGCAATTGTTATGGAATATTACTTTAACTAGGCAAAGATATGTTTCATTTATTTTTGTTGAGGAATATTACTTTAACTGTGTAAAGATGTATTACATTTATTTATGCTGCATTTGTTTACTGATGTAAAGATGTATTGCTGTTTCACCTTGCCTGCCTAAGGCACCTGATTGGTCCAATAAAAACCTGAACAACCAATAACTAGGCAGGAGAAGGATAGGCAGGGCTGGCAGGCACAGAGAATAAATAGGAGGAATCTAGAGGAGAGGGGAAGGAGGAGAGAACAAGGGAGAAAGAGAGAGAGACACCAGGGGCCAGCAGCCAAGCAGCTGCCAGCCAGACAGAGTAGCACATACAGAATGAAAGAAAGGTAAAAAGCCCTAAGGCAAAACATAGATGATGAGAAACAGGTTAAAATAAGTTATAAGAGCTAGCAAGAAACAAGCACAAGATAAGGCCAAGAATTCATAACTAATACTAAGTCTCCTTGTCGTGATTTGAGAGCTGGTTGGTGGCCAAAAAAAAGAAAGCCTGCTACAAGCAATATACCTTTTTGATATCTTTATGGACTTAATAAAGAAACCCAAACATTTCAGTAGAATAAACCAAAATTATTTCTCTTCACAGTCTTGCATGGTGTTTTGCACATATAATTTGGGATTAGGAAATTTGAGGACCTTGTTGATACAAAAATGGATGTGTGGTATAGTGTCTTGGGCTGCCTTCTGCTGTTGTACAGTACAGGAATGGCCACGTAATCTGTGAAGAACACAGATTTAGTGTAGATGAATTTCTAAAATGGTCTTATTAAATAGAAAACACAGAGCTAAATATAGGGGTGAAAGCCTTAGAGAGATCAGGGAAATAGGGAAAGCCACCAGCCAACCTTACCTCACCAGCTCTGCAGCTTCCAAATGCTGTGACTTCCTGTCTACCCACACCTATATGCCTTGCTGTTCTGCCATCTGATTTGCTCTCTCCGCCCAGTTACATCACTTCCTCTTTCTGCCCAGCTCTGTCACTTCCTGTCTGTCTGTACAGACCTCCAGACCTCCATGGTTACCTAGTGTTGGAATTTAAGGCGTGTGCCACCACGCCTAGCTCTGTTCCCAGTGTGGCCTTGAACTCACAGAGATCCTGCCTGCCAAGTGATAGGATTAAAGGTGTGTGCTACTGTTGCCTGACTTCTTTGTTTACTTAAAATGGCTTTCTTGTTCCTCTGATTCTCCAGGCAAGCTTTATTTATTAAAGTACAAATAAAATATCACCACATTTCAGCACAAATAAAATATCACCACAATTTAGTTCTCAGAGTTCTAAAAGCTGGGGAGTCTAAGATCACAGGGGAAGGGATCATCACAGTGCAAGACAGAGCCAGGATACTAGCTTAGGATTCTTTCCATTTTTTTATAAAGCTATCATTGTGCCTTCATGAAGATGCCATCCTCATGACCTCATCCAACCCTAATTACCCTCTCCAAATACCAACATATGAATTTGTGGATTAAGTTTAGAAAATATGAGCTTCTGTGGGATACATCAAATCATGACATTCAGGAGTCCAGGTCTATATCCCCAGGTTAATCAACTGCCTACTCTGCATGCTGTTCACCTCACAGGGACTTCACAAGCATTCTGCAAATCATCATTCTCCATGATCAGCCTCTGACCCTGTTTCCCCTCTCAGAAGGTTGCAAAAGCAGTTCTACACAGAACAAATTATAGCAAAGTGAGAACAAAAATATCACTCCATGAATGGCTGGAAAAATGCCTGATAAAGCAAGGACAGCCTTTTTAAGAAGTCTGGATTGGAGACAGGTTTATATTAGGCAGCCTATTCTGAGCTTTCCATCCGACTCAGTCTATACCCTTACCTCTTATATATGCCTTCCTATCCTCCTTAACATAACTTTCTGAGTGTCTGGAGCAAGAAAGAGAGAGAGACAGAGACAGAGACTGAAACACAAAGGCAGACACATAAACACATAGGACAGACACACACACACACACACACACACACAGAGCAAATGCTAAGTAGTCAGTCTGGTATTGAGACACACACAGACAGAGGACAGAGACAGAGAAAGAGACACAGAGAGACGGAGTCAGAGAGAGAAACAGACATACAGATACATAGGACAGACACACACATACACACAAAGTGAATGCTAAGTAGTCAGGATGGTACAGAAGACAGAAACAGATACATACACACACACACACACACACACACACACACACATACACAGAGGGGGGCAGGGAGAGGGAGAAAGAGAGAGAGAGAGAGAGCACGCTAAGTCATCAATGTGGTAGTCATCAAGGTGATCATTTATCAGCCAATAGACAATTCTAGAAGGAAACAGAATAGAGAAAGAAAAAAGCCTGACTGAGATCACACAAGATGAAGATCCCAAACAGTCTATATCCTCTGGCAGCCAGTTTGAGTGTCTCAAAGGCTTCATTTGCTGAAATTCAATCCTTGTTGAAAGGCATTACTGACATGGAAATAGTCACAATGTTTAGATGTGTGGTTTTGTGGATGATTAGGGTTAGATTAGATCTTTATGATGGAGCCGCATAACTGAATCCTGGAAGTACTTCAAGAACAAGAGAGAACAAACAGACATGTCTACTCCCTCTCTGTTGCCATGTTAACGTCATGTGTCACCTTGTGACTCTGTCAACAAGAAAGCCATCTTTATAATGTTAACCTACCTCAGGTATTTCATTATAGTGATGAAAAATTAATTAAAGATGATGACAAGGAAGAGATTATTACCATAACTATACCTAAAAATGTGGAGGCTGATTGAGAACTGGGTACACTGGAGGAGGTTGGGTGATTTTAGAGGAGCAGTCTAGAAATAGTCTAAAATGCGGAAAGGAGAACATTATGGATGATTTTGGTGAGGGCTCAGAGGATAAGGAATCTAGCTGGAACATGCTCTTCAAAATGTCATGCTAACACATTCTCAGATGCAGCTGTTAGGAACTGGGGTAAAAACCACCCTTGTCACAACATCACAAAATACCCTGCCTGAACAATATCCATGCCCTAGAACTTTAAGGAAGGCTGAAGTTAACTATGATGCTGTAGGATGTCTGGTGGAGCAAATATCTAAACAAAAGCATTCAGGCTGCTGCTTGGTTATAGCAGGATTAGGGAGCAACGTCAGGACTCAAGGGCAGAATGTATAATTAAAAGAAAGAAGAGTGGAAAGATTTGGAAAATTCACAGGCTGGCCCAGGAAGGATGGAAGAAAAAGTGAGGGTTGCCTTATAGAAAGTGCTTGCTAAAGAGATTAGCAGCATAAAAGAGAGTCAGTGCTTTGCATCACAACAAGGAAAAAGGCCTTGAGGGCATCTCCACTCTCAAAGACTGAACCTCTCTTCACAGCTACAGGGCATTTGGGGAAGAGTTTTTCGGTGAAATCCCAAGGCACTCAGAAGGGATTTAGAAATATTTGTTTTATTTTTATTTATGTGTCTTTGTATGTGGGTATCCCTAGAAGCCAGATGAGGGTGTCAGATGCCCTGGAGCTGGAGTTATAGGGGATTGTGGGTTCTGAGAACCAAACTGGGTAAGAGTAGCAAGCTCTTAACCACCAAATCTTCTTTCTAGCCCCAAGAAAGGGTTCTCTACTGGAGCCCAGCAATGC
Organism: Peromyscus nudipes; assembly: GCA_902168325.1. Classification (NCBI taxonomy): domain Eukaryota; kingdom Metazoa; phylum Chordata; class Mammalia; order Rodentia; family Cricetidae; genus Peromyscus; species Peromyscus nudipes. The sequence goes on from CABHPH010120577.1 coordinate 22,583, forward strand.
CCAAAGATTCTGGCTAAGTACCACAGAACCTCTGTAGGCTTGGTTCACATGGGCCTAGATGTGGCTTCTGCTGGCTGCATACCTTGATGGCATCCACATAAGCAAAATGTAAGTTCTGGGATCATGGAAAAATTCCACTGAGATTTCAGAAGTCATAAGAGTCTGGACAGAAGCCTGCTACAGTTGGAACCTCTGCAGGGAGAACTTGATAGGTCCTTGCCTGTTAGTGCAGACCCTCAAGAGGTAGCCATATCAATAAAATGAAATGCCAGTCCTGGAAACCCACAATGGTAGTATCCAGCTCTGTAGAACAGTCATGGGTACTGAGACCGTAACCATCCCAGGAATAGGCTAACCTAAACTCTGGGGCCCAGCCTATGCTGCCCTGTGTACAAGATACTGTCTTGGAGCTTCAGGATTTAACATCTGTCCTGCTGGGCTTTAGTCTTGCTTTTAGAGCCAGTATTCCTTTCTACTTGGTTATTTCTAGAAAATTCATTGATTGAATCGTCACTGGATTTGAATACTTGTTTGTTATCTGTCTGGCCCCTTTGGGTAGGCCCCGCAGAGCACTGTCTCTTACACTGTGAGGTCTCTAGTACTTAGAACAAGTAGCCCTCTATACACCTCTGTTGACTGAATAGCCTAAGCATGTCATCCCCAAGGGGAAGAGAAGGCATTGAAGCTGTGCATTTATTCTAAACTGGATTCTTACGTGGAAAAACAGAGACTTGCTTCATGCTCCTGACCTTGCTCTCTAGTGAATCCAGGGGCAGACACTCAAGATCCTATTGCCTTTTATTTTCACAGCTGAGTTGCTGTGGTTCTAACTTTAGGGGTGATAGTCTGGATTCTTTCTAGGATATCTCTCTATCTCTCTGTCTATATCCATATGTCTCACTCCCTCTTCCTTTTCCTGAGATCTCTTTGTGGGAAATTTTATTTGGTGCTGCCCAGGAGTATGATCAAAATATAAGCATACCATCATTTTAGGTTTAAGAATCTCATCCACAACTGCAGAAAATGCTTACAACATCTGAAGAACCCATATGTGGCACAATTGTTGCTGCCTCAAGAAAGATGTGTCCGGGCCTCTGAAACACCCAGACTGCACAGTTTGTAAATTGCCTAGTTAAGCCTGGACTCAAACTGTGTTACCCACTTTTAAACTGTGTTAGATTCCTTAGTACTTTATAGAGCTGATAGGCTGAGCCCATTACTGTGACAAAAGGATTACCTTTAAGTTGATGCTTTACTGTAAGTAATTATTTTCCTTTAGTGAGTCTAAGAAAGGAGGGTTCCAGTTTATCACCTGGGGGTGAAATTAAAGAAGTCTCTGAAGTACGTGGAATTCTACCACCACAAATAAAATAAACTTTCAGTATTTGTCAGGGGTTGACTATAGGTTCTCCAAAAATAAAATGCATAGATGCACAAGTCCTTCAATAAGACTGTACAGATTTGCATATAAATTATATACATCTTACTGTATTCCTTAATCATTCCTCCACTGTTTATAAAAGCTAACACAATATAAATGTTAAGTTACATAAATGGCTTCAGTATTGCACCAATTAAGGAGCAAAGATAAAGAAGCTGGGCCTATTCCATTCAGATGCAATTACAAAACATTTGGTCCAAAATTGGTTAATTCATAGAGCTAGACCCTATGGATATAGAGGACCAGCTGCAGCTGTATGTTTTGACTCATGGTATGCACTGGAAATTGTTTAAATTAAATTGGTGCTATCCTGGAAAAAATCAATTTGGGCTTATTGATATATGTTCAAAAACAGATTGTATTGTATGAACTTAAATTGAAAATTTTGAAAGTATTTTCTCCTGATAGACATAAGTCTAACTAGTTAACATTGTTAAATAACAATAGCTTTGAAACTAGTATTCATCAAAAATGTTGGCAAGCATAGCAGTAGCTATTAAAGACTGATGTTTTTAAAATTAATAGTAAAAGGATAGGCCTCTTCAAATTGCATTCATTGTATGTTGTCCTTAAATATTACTTCTTAATTTCCTTTTCAGGACAATGCTAATTTCCTTTAGTGTAATTATTTTTCTTTATATAATATTCCATTTCTATATTCCTCTGGAAGTTGAGATCCATGCCAAAAATTCTCTCAGTTGGCCTCCATCTTTTATGTTGTATTCTTCAAAGATCTCTTGGGATTGGGGCCATCTATGTGGCACTTAATTTTGCTGTAGTCCCTTAGAAGTGGTCTAACCCCTAGAGTCCCATCACACTTCACATGTCTTTCTTGAGAAATTGGCATTGAATTTCTTGTTGATTTTTTAGAGATCCCTTGGCAGGCAGTTGAAGGCAGCACTTGATTCTAACGGGAAAAGGCACAGCTAAGTGATATGGGAAAGGCATTTCTGAACTGTAAGGCTAACTAAAAAACTGACAGTAAGTTCTCTTTGTAGACAAGATTTTATTTTACTCACAAAGGAAACTTATTTTAGTCCTTATGATAACATCAAAGGCAGTTTTGCTATTATTTAAGTTCAAGCTCCTACCCTCCACCAAATAATTAACTTCAGGAAATAGAGATGCTGGCAATGAACTTACTGTATACTTTGGAGGCAAAACAAACAAACAAACAAAAAATCCAGGGTTTTTGTGGGGTCAGTCCTATAAATACTTCTTTGGAGGACCCTTAGTTACATGTTTTTAAGAATGATGCGATAAAACAGTAGGCAACTAACTTCAAAGTAATTTCTTCTGATTGCATGAAACTCAGGTCATTTATCCTAGCCACTCATCTCTATACTCTTTTGTTAAGCAGACTTCTTTTACTCTGAAATGTTTCCATTGAAACTTCTAAAAAGTTCATTTTAGGGCATTCACTCCATTCATTTGCTTTAATTTAATAATCTATCCTTCTCTATGGCATGTGGCTTCCCTTGAAAAACATTCAATTGGTCGTTTCCCCAAAGACTGGAATGTCATATGATGTAGAAGTGTGTTGGCATATTTTTAGCTCAGGGTTGCCTATTTCAATTCGATGTCCCTTTACTATAAAAACTTCATCTTTAGAGATCTATCCATGGCCATGGTTTTGCCAGAATATTCTCTCCAGCCAAGGCCCATCATTTTCATTTCGCTCTTCCCAAACCTCAACTTTGTAGGGTTCTTGATGTATTCAGCCCTGAGACCTACACTTTTTCTTGTATTTGATCCCTTTTTGTCTACGTCCTATACATTTTATGGCCTCCATGCTCCACATCATAAACAATAAACTATAGTACTCATGCCTCTGATGCTTATGCTAATCCTCAGATTATACCATTCCTTATTTCCACTCTACTTGTTCTCTGATCTCAGAATAATCTATACTTTTTATCAATTTCTAGATTCACCAACTACTCCTGTCTTAAATTTCTTATTTCTTTAGACTAAATCATGGGGTGAAAGCCGAAATATCAGAGAAGCAGAACAAGCCAACCACTAGCTTACCTCTACGAAATCCTCAGCCTCAAGAGAGAGACTTCCTGTTACTCATGCCTTATATACCTTTCTGTGCCCTGCCATCTTCCTTCCTTCCTTGCTAGTGCTGGGACTAAAGGCATGTGCCACCACACCTGGCTCTGTTCCCAGTGTGGCCTTGAACTCACAGAGATCTGGCTGGCCCACTGCCTCCTGAATGCTAGGATTAAAGGCATGTGCTACCACCACTGCCTAACCTCTATGTTTAGTATAGTTGACTGACTTTGTCCTCTGATCCCCAGGCAAGTTTTATTGGTGTACACAATATATCACCACATTATCAATGCTGTTTTACATTATATAACACAAAATCTAACCATGCCTAAGTGATGTCTTTAACATCTGTATCATGCATGTGCGAGTTATCTAGAGACGTCCTATCATCAGATTCTCTGTTTTCACAGACATTGCTCAAGGACACCTAGTGAGCAAGAAGATGTAGTTCTGCATCTCTACAATCTCTACTTAGATTACTCCACAGTAGTCCTTTCCTGTGATTAAAGATACAACATTCCCTCTCCTCTTCTCTACCACTGGTTTACCTTTAACACCACTAACTTCCCCCCATTCTACCACAAGTTTCTTTATTCTCATCGGACCACATCTGCCACCATGAGATTAATGTTGAAAGACTCGAAGGAGGGGGATGGCACAGATTAAATAAATCATTTTTAGCTTCTAGATACCAATGAATAAATTAGAAACAGTATTTATGGCCATTGCTTAGACACTAGTAATTTTTACTGAAAAATGTGTGTGTAGGTGTGTGTGTGTGTTTGTATGTTGGGTAGGTGTGCATGCACATGAGTAGGAAGGCTAGAAGTAAATCTTGGGCATTGTTATTTAGGAGTCATTTACTTTATTTTTGAGACAAGGTCTCTCACTAGGTATGTTAATTTGAATGAGAATGACTCCCATAGGGTCATATATTTGAATGTTTGGTCCCCAGTCAGTGGATCTGTTCAGGAAGAACTGGGAGGTATTGGCTTGTTAGAGGAGGTGTGTCATGGAGTATTGTTTTAAAAGTTCATTCCATTTCCAGTAGTTCTCTCTCTCTCTCTCTCTCTCTCTCTCTCTCTCTCTCTCTCTCTCTCT
>CABHPH010120577.1:27936-40927 GCA_902168325.1 Peromyscus nudipes
TTCCACTTCCCCATGGCTGGGATTACTAATGTGCAGCACCATGCCCAGCTCCCCAGGGACCCTTCTACTTCCACTTCCCCATGGCTGGGATTACAAATGTGCAGCATCATGCCCAGCTTTGCACATGGGTTCTGGGTTCACATGGTTCTCAGTTCCTCATATTTATGTGTCAAGTACTTTACCAACTAAAATATCTCCCCATTTCTGAGAAATTAGTATTATTACACAAGAACTTTAAATAGAATTATGGTAAGAAATTAAGAAAAGCAAAAAATCATTTGAAGCATTATAATCTTTCTCATTCTTACCTCATATAAAACAACCCTGCTTTCTACAAACCCTGGAGTCATTCTTAGAAAAACAGTGCAAAAATAGAGGACACACACACACACACACACACACACACACACACACACACACAAATACAGCCTGTTTCTATCTACTGAGATCTTCATTGCTCCATTTATGTGAGATTAAGACTTAAAAATGTCACTTTATCAAGTTCGGTAAATCTACTTGTGTGTAAGCATGTACAATATTATAGCCACATTGCTATTCCTTTGGGGAAAAAAGTCAAGTTATATAAGTAAGCCTTTAAATGGAAGTGAATGATGGCATTCTCAGTTTTCTAGTTTTTATCCTCACCCTGAAGAAAAGGGCAACACTATGAGAATGTGCCTTTTCACAGAAGTCTTTCTAGTGGCTTCACCACTTTTAATAAAATGTTTAATTAAGACAGTTATATTAGTTAAGATGTAGCCTTGGATGATACATCAAATGTCTAAATTAACAGAAAGACCCAAGATGGAATTCTGTTTCTTTCTCATTTTACTATCCTAGGTGGCATTGTGGTTTTGTTCTCCATTCACCCAAATGGCCAGGCTTCTTGTGTTTGCTTTAACTAAGGTAGTGTCCTAATTTGGGTGGCATCCAGTGGCTTGCTAGCACCCTCACTAAACAGTGGAAAGGGGTGCAGACTGCTGTAAAGGATTTCTTAGATGATGAAGGCCTTGCTTTTGCTTGACTGGTTGCACTCTGGACACAGTCATTTTGAAGAGGTTAGCTAGTGTTACTTTTATTAGGAATGGTCAGAAGTCCATTCATCATATTACTATATTCTATTATTCTAAAAAGAGCAGGAAAATACTAAGAGACTCTTAGTTTTCTTTTCCATCACCTCTTTAGCAGCCCCAACATTTATACCTATCCTTCTTTCTACATATGGGGTATGTTTGTGCCTTTCAGGGTGATATGGTAAGTCTACAAAATCCAGAAATGGCACTTTATAAATTAAAGGCCAAGTTATTAACTTTCTCTGCATTGCATCATGAAATAAGAACAAGATATCTGTAATAAAGACTTTCGTTGGAGTGGGAAAAAGTAAGAAACATACAGATTCCTTTAGCTTTGATTAGTTATAAATCCTGGCAATTAACAAATCCTCATATTTCCTGTCCTGGAAATAAAATTCTTTGATTAGCCTCTGAATTTATTCTTTGCTTCTCCGTGGTCAATATTTATAGGGTCTTCCCTGTCCATCACTCACCTTGTCCATATAGGAACTAGCATAGAGAACAAATTCCTCTGGGAATTGTGCCATGGGGGGCGGGGAGAACACACAGCTCTGCAGCTGCCTCCTGACAGGGATGTTGAGGCCCAAGATTTGTTTTAGGAGTATAGTTGTTTGATTTAAAAATTTTAAGTTTTTATTATTATTGTTCATGGATGTATGTGCATGATGTGTGTATGGTGCACATGCTATAGTGCATGTATGAAGGTCAGAGGACAATTTTGTGGAGTTGGTTATCTCCTTCCACTTTTATTTGGATTCCCAGAAACAAATTCAGGCTACCAGGATCACACAGCAAGTGCCTTTACCCTCTGAACCATCGTGCTGGCCTAGTTATCTGTGTAATTTTTGAAGGGCAGAGATATAATTCTTCCAGAATTGTAGTAGATTGTCAATATATTTGCTTTTGATTACTTTAGTAGGCAAGCTAATCCTACCAAAGATCTTATTTCAGTAAGATTAAGTCTGAGAATGTCCTGATTTTAGTAGCTTTGGGGCTCTGTCTCTTTCCCAAACATCTCCCAATAACAGCAGCAGTTTGAGGTGAATGTCTTGGTGTAAAGGCAATACTTTTATTCTATTGTTTGCCACTGAGTAGGGAAGGCTGGGCCATCATAGTTTTAGGTCACACCCTTCTCTCTTTCTAAAGCTGCCTCTTAAGAGCCACATCTTTCAACTGCTTCAATGCAGGCATGTTGTCCAGTGGGTTCCTCTGCAGCTCCTCCCAGACATCAGCTAACTGAGTGCTCAGGCCTTAGGTGGAGAACCTTGTCATCACAGCTATGACACTTTCCACTATTAGGCTTTTTTGGACTAGCTCCAGCCTCAATTTTCTCTTTTGTAACAAGTATCAGGATACATCCCAGCTATCTTTGGAGTAGTGTACTCAGGTGGCACATGCTTTACCTGCCAGGACATCACAGGTTATGTTTTTGTTTTTTTCAGACAGGGTTTCACTATGTTATGTAGCCTTGGCTGTCCTGGATCTCACTCTGTAGACCAGGCTGGCCTTGAACTCACCAAGATCCTCCTGCCTCTGCATCTGAGTGCTGGGATTAAAGGTGTGCGCCACCATCGCCTGGCTCACAGGATATATATATATATATATATATATATATATATATATATATATATGGCTTAGCAGGATTTACCAGCTGTATCACTCTCACAAGTCCAGAGAAGAGTAAGATTATTAGCCTTGTATTCCAGATCCAGGGTTCTGCTCATCTTACAGATACTGAATTTTATATCATGGTATAAGTTTGGTGGCCATGCTATTTTCAGTAAGAGGTTCAAGGAGTAAATAACAATCTGTCACACTCATCTACTCTAATATGGAGACATGTGTGACAGGTCTTAATTGATATTCATTTTAAACTTGGGTGAGTCGAAAAAAATAAAGAAAAACTATATAAGCGAATACATCCAAAGATCATTTTACACTCTTTACTTGTACCCTATTGACTGATGGACTTGAAGCTTAACAGAAATGAGAGGCAAGAAATAGCAGGCTAGGAAGATTTCGATTTAACTTTGCTTCCAAAATACTTTCCTGATAAAGAATCCAAATGTTGGATAAGAACTTAAGTGTTATTTAATTCTTCCTTCCATCTCTGGGAAGCTCAGCATTTAAGATAGCATAGGTAATTTCCATCGAAAGACCTCCATGGAAAGATGCTTCACAAATTCTCTCTATTGAATTTAATGTCTCTCCATTTTCTAGCAGAATGAATCCCTTAAGCTGTGAATTCTCCTTACATAATGATCCACACTCATGAAAAACAAATCGCATAGGAAACTGACATAATGCTAGTACATAAGTGCTTGAGAAGTGAAGTTTGCATCTTTTGTCAGTAGACAATCTGCAGTTCTTTCAATTTAATGACTTTTGTGTTCCTCCAGAGTTTCCTGAGTGAATAGTTTCCCATCTTCCGTGTTTGTCACTTCTAACACCTGAGAAAGGAGACCAGGCCTGCTATCAAGAGAGCACACACTACCGAGTTCACACTTCATATCCCATCTTGGCCCCAGATGTCAGAGAAGTGAAGATGGGACTCTCTTAACACTGAAGCCTCCACGACTAGAGAGCAGGGACTACAGAAGAAAGAGGAAACAGCAAAACCAGCCATAGTGGCCCCTGCTGATAATCCCAGCATTGGGAAGTAAAAACAGGAGGATCAGGAGTTTAAGGCCAGCTTCAGATACACAGTGAGTTTGAGACAAGCCTGGCTTCTATGAATTCTTTTCTAAAATTAAAAATAAAACAACAGAGAGAGAGAGAGAGAGAGAGAGAGAGAGAGACAGAGACAGAGAGACAGAGACAGAGAGACAGAGAGATGAAAAATGAGGTTTATTTTTAAACTTTATAACAGGAAAATAATATATATATATTTAAAAATAATAGAAGACATGTTGCAGAAATCATGACAGTTAAGTAAGCATTTTTCTATTTCAGAATCATGTTTTTATTATATATTAATATGTATAGCTATTCTATGGATCTGCTACTCATTTAAAATAATTCATATATTAATGTGCTTAGATAATTTATACAACATAATTGTGGAAGTAGTGGCTTCTCAACTTGTCATATATACCTGTGTAGATGTGTAGTTTAGTTCCTGCATAAACTGATTAAGTTGTTTTGCTGCTGGTGTTGTTTTAACCATGGCTATCACCTCTAATTTTGTAGATCTCCAACTTGAAACATTTAGAATGACCTCTGACATCTTTTCAACTATGGTTTCTTCTAGTGGTAGGTGAGTGGGTTTTACAAGTCCATCCATACAGTGTTTGAAGTCTAAAGCAGAGACGAAAAAAGCAAGCTCTGAGTTTACACAAAAGACAGTAACACACATTACTCCTAAATACTCCACCTGAGGAGCCTTCTGCTTCTAGTTTCATATCTCATAAGAACTCAATATCCTGGCGAGTTCCTTCTAACTCTATGTAACTAGAACCAGCACGGAAGGTCATAGGTCACATGACAACTTGAAGAAATTGAACAACAGAATAGCCTAAAAAAATTGGCTTTAACATATTAGATAGGCAGGTAGATAAGAGTAGATCAATACTCCAAGATACTCCAAATGATGTTTAAAAAAAAAACCCCACATCTTCTTTAAGTTATGCTATTCTGTAGTCATCTGCTTTTTACCTAAACCGTGGGATGTTCAAAGAGATAACATTTTTGCTATTATTTATTTATTTATTTATTTATTTATTTATTTATTTATTTATTTATTTATTTATATTTCATGTGTGTTGGTGTTTTCCTGCATGTATGTCTGTGTGAAGGTGCCAGATCCCCTGGAACTGGAGTTACAGACAGTTCTCAGCTGTCATGTGGGTGCTAGGAATTGAACCTGGGTTCTCTGGAAGAGAAGCCAGTGCACTTAACCATTGAGCCATTTCTCCAGCCCGAGATAATTTTGATATGTTAAATCGAGGTAAAAACTTTAGATGTTATGTGAGGAAATTAAAAAGCCAGCCAGAATATTTTTTGGCCAATGTTATTTATTTATTTATTTGTGTGTGTGTGTGTGTGTGTGTGTGTGTGTGTGTGTGTTCGCACCAGAAAGGGGATCATAACCCCTGGAGCTACAGTTCCAGAATTCCAGGTGATTGTGAGCCACCTAGCATGGGTGACAGGAACTTTGGTTCTTTAGGGCAGCAGCAAGTGCTGTTAAACACTGAGCTATCTCTCTTGACTCCAATTGCTATTTCTTTGTCATTCTTTGGGGTATAAAATGGACAAAAAGATTATTTCAGTTGTGTCCTTAGTTCTTCAGTTTTCAGTTACTCACGTGTTCATTCCCCAGGTTTCCCTGGTTGCTACCAAGCACTGCCAGGCCCAAGATGACCATAGAGAGTAGTTAGCTCTCGGGTATCCAGGGCTGCAATGGAGGCAGAGTCACAATTTCTTGTTATGTCCTAGTTACTGTGACAGATGAACTCATTCCATCATGCTAACAACTCATTGAAAGAGGTGCTGTTAATCTCAGGAGGAACTAACATTTAGAGAGACTGATTTTCTTCAAATCACAAACCGATATGCAACAGAGTCAGGAAGATAAATCAGGCTTGTCCTGCATTACAGTCACTCTCTCCCCAAGTCGTGAAGCCTTCTGAGCTTTCTGTGCCTCGAGGAGCACCATGCCAACCTGACCAGGGATCTGAAAAGCCTTCATGAAGAAGGGGCAAATGGAATCTTCAGAAATGAGTAAGAATCCCAGAAAGAGAGGTGGTTGTGAAAGGCTTTCCAGATTATTGAAAGAGCAGGTAAGAGACAAAGGGCATTATGGGAAAAACCATGTATGTGTGTTTTATATAATTAATTTTATTCATTTAAAAATATCTTTCTGACGTCAGCGTGAAGAACAGATGAGAGGTGAGACCTGAGTCAAGAGACAGGTTTTCTGAATTTGGGAACAATCGAGAGAAGGCCCCACAGGGTCTGACCTGTACTGACACAGTTGTGATGCAGAGGTGTGACAGTGCCTACAGAGCTAGGAAGTAATAGCTGTAGGACCTCATTGAAAGGCAGAGAACAGGTATAGGCTAAGGAATTGGTGGTGCCAATTCCAGAGCAAGAGAATACAGGAAGAGAAGGGGACTCTGAAAACACTGGTTAGATAGTAAAATCAGGTCCTGTTAAAACAGTACATGAAAAGAACACATTCAGTCACAAAATACAGGTTCAATTCTGTTTGAAAGAGCTACCACAGAATCTAGTAACTCTAAGTTTAAAGTTAAAAATAAATTTCTGAGCAAGTAATTTTATTACAGAAGAAAACAGTTAATGTTTTATTGGCTAAAACTAATAATATTTGATATAATTTAGAGGTGGCTTTAAAAATATTATTGCTAATTTGTTGCTGGAGACAAAACCCAGGGCCTTGTAAATGCCAGCAAGCACTGTACCATTAAGTACACTCCAGCCCTACAGGAAACTTTATATAATATGCAATTTCAGATAAGGTACAAACTCATGCAAAGAGAGAGCACACATACAAAGGTTAGGTTAGATTTTTGAATTTATTAGTCAAGAGTATAGTTCAAGCATGAATAAGTGTTGCACACCCCAGCATGGAACCCTTAGCTTCCAAAGTCCTCAAATGGAAAGAGGAATATAGACAACACTGTCAGAACACGATAGGGTCTTACCAGATCTAGAATGTTCTGGTCTTGCTATGAATATGTACATGGATGACATCTCACATATGACACCCATGGCCATTATTTATTGGATTCATCTACTTATAAAGAACCTGTACCAGCCACTCCACACCCTTCTATTTATGGGGATATAGAAAAGCATAGCTGTCCCCTGGATGTGACCCCAACACAGGATCAAGAAAGCAATCCTCCTGGGGATAACAATTTCATCATCTTCTAAGTCATTATAAGCATCAAAATAAAAGCTAACTACTTGTAATCAGGTGTGCTTCAAAGCAACTAAGGAATAAGATTGCAGGTATTTACTTTTAAAACAAATCCCTTAATTCTCACACCTACATAAATACTGCTGAACATGAACAGAGTCAACTATTTGGCTGGTGGTAATATGTTTTCAGACATCTTGAACATTTACACATTTCTTGGTGTCTTGTATACTATTTTTGAACTTCTGTGTCTTAGAAACAACTTTCTAACAATAAAATATATTAATAATAAAAACAAGCAGAATATTTAATACTGACTTCACATTAAGATTCTAATGTGTGTGAAATTTAGTATTTTATTTTAATATGTTTTGCCTATTTTTAAAAATTTTATTAAATTTAAAATTTATTTATGTGTGTGTGTTTGTGCCTGTGCCTGTGCCTGTGCGTGTGCGTGTGCGTGTGCGTGTGCGTGTGTGTGTGTGTGTGTGTGTGTGTGTGTGTGTATCAGGGAGAGGATGTACATGAACCACACTTCAGTGGAGGTAATAGGACAACTTGTGAGAGACATTTCTCTCCTATCATTTGGGTCCTGGGGATTGAACTCAGGTTATCAAGCTTGCAATAGGCCCTTTTGCCTGCTGAGCCATCTTGCTAGCCCTTACACTTTGCTTGAGGTATAACCATTTATCCAATGAGTAGTTTCAATGGCAGGTTACATCCTAGAGAAACTTTTATCTTTCCATTGCCAGTTTCAGCACCAGGGAGAGTAATCTTCCTGGCTAACAGTGAATATAGATGAGTAAATGCTAGGTGTCTAATTTCAAATTAATTTCTAGGTTCATATGAATGAGTGTAACACGATAATGAAGGATACAGGCACAGGAGAAATATTTGATAAATGTTTTCTCCCATTCTTATTGCTGCTCTTCTTGTTATATGGAAAGCTGATGTAATAAAAAGATACTTAAACTTCTTTGTCACATGTACCCAATATATGTGGAAACTTGATGATCAATTAGATATTTCTAGCTGTTACATTCTAACCTTAAACATAGCATAAGATTGGACCAGCATTTCTCAATATTAGAAAAGCACAAAATATATACAAATCTCAAGGCAGCTAGGTATGTAGCATGTGTGAGGCCCTGTGTTCATGCCTTGGGATTAAAGGAAAATATGAATTGAAGATCTTCAAAGTTCAGCAGTGCTTATAAACACAAAATGACACTTTAAAGAATAATCAGTTATCTTCCTTAACATAGCTATAGGATTCCTGTAAATTATAACTTTTCATGTGAATTTTCGATTAGACTTTTATATGCTTTGAAGAATAAAGCAGTGTTCTATTAACTAACTATATTACAATTTATATGTGTTTCTAAGTGGCAGGGGTTGGACACAGACTAAAATCTTTAGGGAGTTAAGCTTGTAGGATTATTAGCACAAAGAAATTACCAAATATGGTTAATTGGTTGACTACCCTAACAATGACTAAAAAATCTATGCACTAGAATTTACTCATCTTAAACTTTTAAATGCAATCATTTTGATGGAGTTGGCCATGTGAAAAAACCTTTAAATAACATTTAAATAAACATGTATTAATTAATTAGTAACTATTCTTCATTAGTAACAAATTTGGATACTGCACAATTAATGTTGCATTTAGTTGTTTACTAATTAATATGTCAATAACAAATTTAAAACATTTTGAAGCAACCAATACCTGTGACAGTTTTAATGGTGGTATCTTTATATCGACACATCTTGTCTATTATGCCAATTTAAATTTAACAGATGTCTGAATGTAATGACAAACTTGGAAAGCTAGCATTTGTAAACCCAATTACCAGAAATGCTCCGTCAAATGGCCAAAATTTAGGAAATAGGCAGGCACATATTCCCAATGGTCCATTAGCATAATAGCCTATAACTGTTCTTGGGAATCAAGGGGAACAAAGTTCTACAGAGAAGAAGTACAAAGTGCTCACAGGAAACCAAACCCAAACCCAAACCTAGTTCGAGGCTGAGCTCTGACCCCTTACCAGCATTCCACTTTTCCAACATTAAGAGAGGCTGGCCTGAGGTTCATGGGTGATCCTACTGACATCTGGTTTGCACATCTAGCAGTCAGTCTTGAATCTGGAAATAAAAATCAAACAGCTACCTAATGAGTGTAATTTGTCCCCATACACAGGAGCGTTATGCCAAGCATTTACATGAAACATTTACTTGCACATTGCTTCAGTTTATCTGTCAACTAACTTGAGGGAATAAGTTAGTAAAATTAGGTCATAAGACACAGGAGCAGAGAAAATGTTTTCATTTTCACCTGAAATCATACACATGGAATGTCGAATGAGTGCATAAACACCTGATCTAGTCTCTTTACTTTCAAAACATTTTGTTTAATCATAAAAGCATAGCATAAAACCCAAGGGAAATTTGTCTATACATCCGACAAAGCTTTGTCTTGCTGTCCAGTAGTGCCAGGATTTTTCCAGGAGAAATTTGTTGACTCTATGTAGATTCCCTTACCTCAAACACATGCTCCAGGGCATCTGTCCTTCAGGGATTCAGGCTTGTTTTCCCAAAGAGCAATATGAAGACACTGGAAATGAGGTGCAAAATTACCAGACAGCCTTTAGAAGCTGTCAAACTTGGCCTCTTGTTTATCTTTCATTTTATTATGTTTCCAGGTGTTTGCCCAGTCTGAGATTGCCTTTCTGCTTTGCTCTGGGGATTCCTGGCTGCCCCAACTATCTTTTCTGGGTTTGCCTTAACATTTTTGTCTCAGAAGTTTGGATTTTTGACCTTTGCTTCTCAACCACTGGCTCTGAGCATTGAACTTGACAATTTCCCTTTTTACAGCCCTGACACCATGTACCCACATTTTGTCAAATCCAGTTTCCTGTTTGGAGTCTACTGCCCTGCAGTTCTAGGTGATTGGTATCACTGTCTCATTTTAGTAGTGCTAGAATTAACATCACTTTCTCTGTGACACTTTGTACTTTTCAAAGTGTGATCATATCTGTAGATGGATGTTTCAGTCCTGCCAGGTCCCAAATAAACACAGAGGCTTATATTAATTATAAACTGTTTGGCCTATTGCTCAGGCTTATAACTAACTAGCTCTTACGCTTAAATTAACCCATAATTCTTGTCCATGTTTAGTCACGTGGCTTGGTACCATTTCTCAGTTCAACATTCTCATCTTACTTCCTCTGCATCTGGCTGGTGAGTCTGTCTCTGCCTTTCCTCTTCCCAGGCTTCTCCTAGTCTGGTCACCCCACCTACACTTCCTGCCTGGCTACTGGCCAATCAGCATTTTATTAAACCAATAGGAGTGACAAATCTTTATACTGTACAGAGCATTATCCCACAGGACATATATAAGTTTATTATAACTTCATTCCTATTTCATGAGTAAGAAAACAGATCCAAAGATACCACACAATGATGGTTACTCTGCAACTTTGAGGATTCCAATCCTCATTAACATGCATGCATAAAGGAACTGAATGTTTTTATTTTGATTTAAGAACTGTTTTTTTCTTTAATAGTTGAGCTCACCTGTAGTGCAAGTAATTTATACCAAATTGTTTAGATTTTTGAGTTGTTCACATTTCTATCTTTTAATTTCTTTCTCCTTCTTTTTCCTCAATACAGACTTTATCAGTGCCATGTTAGAGCCCCGGAGCTCAAGATATTCCTGAAAACTTTTCTTGTTGGAAAGTTGTTGTCAACCAGGTGTGAAAGGCTTAAAAAAGACTACAACACCACAGTCAAAGTTATCCTCTAAAATAGTATTATTCATATAGATTTTATCCATTTATTGTCCTCAAGGTGCTGCACTCCACACACTTGTAACTTCTTCAATAAGGATGGGGACTTTGTGTATTTACTGTTTTATCTCCTTTACTTTAGAACTGTCCATGGTTGGCAGAATACACTTGTGATGGTTTGAATAAGCACTGTCTGCCATAGGGTCAAGTATTTGAGTTATGATTGGTGCTGATTGGGGAGGTTATGGGAATTCTAGGAGGTGGAGCCTTTAGGAGGAAGTATGTTGCTGAGGTTGAGTCTCAGAGTTTAAAGCCTTGCCATACTTCCAGCTGTCTCTGCTCCAGTGTGTGGATAAAAATGTGAATCTCTTATCTTCCTTCTTTGGCTGCATGCCATCATGCCTTTCCTAACATCAGGGGCTTTTGCTCTGGAAGCATAAGTCAAAATAAACTCTTCTATAAACTGCTTTTGGTCATGGTGTTTTATCACAAAAACAGAAAAAGAAACTAATAAATACTCAATAGATCTACATAGAACAGAATGCTTATACTTTATTAGTCTTTTATACTTTAGTCATATCTTGTTTTAAAAATGAATGAATTTCACTAAAATTTTTGGACTTCCTTCCTTCCTTCCTTCCTTCCTTCCTTCCTTCCTTCCTTCCTTCCTTCCCTCTTTTCTTTCTCTTTTTTTTTGAGACAGGGTTTCTTATTGTAGCTTTGGAGCCTGTCCTGGAACTCGCTTTGTAGACCAGGCTAGCCTGGAACTCACAGAGATCCACCTGCCTCCGCCTCCTGAGTGCTGGGATTAAAGGAGTGTGCCACCACTGCCCAGCATTTTTAGTTCTTTTTAAATGAACTTCTAAAAAAGTTTATTCTAGCCTCATTAAGCAGGCCATATGGCTTATATTATTCAAATAGTATACAATCTTTTAAATACTGTATAGTTGGATACATATAATATTTCTTTTGTTTTTCTTTGGAGGCAGGGTTTCTCTCTAGCTGTTTGTCCTAGAACTTGCTGGCATGTACACCAGGCTGGCCTGTCCTCAAACTCAAAGAGATCTGCCTGCCTGTGTATCCTAAGTACTAGGATTAAAAGTGAGTGTCACCATGCCTGGCCATACAATGTTTCTTTAAAGTTGTCCTGGCTGACAGTTTTCAGGATGTTTTCCAATGAACTTGTATTGGATGGTGTACAGCTGCTACTGCATAAAATATTAATATCAGTACATTTAATTTCAGGCTAATGCTTATGGTGTGGTTGGCGGTCACAAAGCTCCACAGCTTGCTATTTCAATTACATTGACCATTTTATATTTACAGTTGCTGCATTCTAAGTTTCCACACATCTTGTCGCTTAACTATAGTCTCTGTGTTTTTGTTATTATATTTCCTCTGACATTTTTCTTCCTTAAAGATGATAGATTATATTGTACAATTCCAGAGACGAGACCAAATCTGTACAGCTATCTTTAAAAGTAGCCAATACTATCACTTACATGTAAAAATTCATATATATCTTATAGTGATTTAATATAAGATATTTTAAATTTAGGAATTAGTAGAGGTATTGCGACAACAAAATACACCATGAATTTCATAGACACAGGTAGGAAAACTACAGAGGGTATTAATAGAATAAGAAAGCACAGACACAGAAATACTGAGAATTCACATTTTAAAAACTGAAAACTATATATATAGGAAGGATATGGCATAATAATTAATTATAATCCCATGAAATCCACAGTTCCCTTTAGAAAGGAAACCAGGGACAATCCTCTATCCGGGCACGAGCTTTAAGTGCTAAGTCTGTTTACAGAGAAGGCAGTAACTAAAGATTTTAATGAAAGGAAATAGAAGATAAATAATTTACAAATTAAAAGCTGGCTTAAGCCACTGCAGACAAGTTTGGCAGATGGTTCACTCCTGGGGGTTAGTAAGTTACAATGGGATATTTTGTTATTATTATTGGCTTTTTGTTTTAATAAAGTCTCAGGAAAAAATACTTAGTTCATAATGCCCTTTCTCCTTCCTACCTAAGACTAGCTGAAACCAAAGTTATCTTGTTAACTTGGTTTAATACACCTAATAGATATGAAACATTTAGGTTTCAGAATGAAATGAAATCATTAGGATTACTATAAAATAAGCAAATGTTTTATCTATCTATCTATCTATCTATCTATCTATCTATCTATCTATCTATCATCTATCTATCTATCTATCTATCTATCTATCTATCT
>CABHPH010120578.1:5702-20356 GCA_902168325.1 Peromyscus nudipes
AAGAAAGAAAGAAAGAAAGAAAGAAAGAAAGAAAGAAAAGAAACCAATGTATTGCTTATACTGGATGCTCACTGCAGAAGGATAGGCACCCCTAGGTAAGGTCTAGGTAAATTATCCCCACTGATCATGGTGAATTCTCTTTTCCTGCCAAATGTATGCAACTGTGGACATGTCTGGGGCCTTAACCGGCTTTTCGTTTCAAGGTGCAAGATCACATTGGGACCCTAGTGAAGGAGCATTTTAACGATGACTTTGAGATGGTGATGAGGGACCCCATCCTGTTTGGGGACTTCCGGACGGCTCTGCATGAGGATGAACCACGCATTTATGAAGACATCCAGGATTACGAGGCCGCCAAGGCACTGTTTGAGGTGCGGACCGCCAACCTCCAGCTCTGTCCATGCAGGATGTTGCACACCCAGCGTTTGGGGTGTGCTTGGTGGCCCTAGCAGCTCTCTCATCTGTAATGGGCTGTGGCTCACTCCAGCAGGTTGACACCCAGCAGACCAGAGATTTACTTTATTTTTAGTTATGTATGTAGTATGTGTGTGAATGTGTGTGTGTGTGTGTGTGTGTGTGTGAAAGTGCACACATGCATGCATGCTCGCATGTAAGTATAGGTGCCCACAGAGGCCAAAAGAAGGCGTCAGTCTCCCTAGAACTGAAGTAACAGGCATTTGTGAGCTGTCTGATTGGGTGCTAGGAATTATACTTGGGTCCTGGAAAGAGCAATATCTCCCTGCTGAGCCAGCTCTCCTGCCCCACGCCCAGCCGACTGCAATCTTGAGGTTGGGAAATTAGGTCTCCAGCCCCACAGGTCCTAACATTTGGATTACTTCCTCAGCCATGGACGCTGAGGAAAAAGGCAGCTCTCTCCATCCTTCATCTTTTCTGATGTGAAGGAGAGAGCCTACCTCTAAACATGCGGTGGGTCTTATGGATCCTTTCCACTCAGGAAATCCTCGAGGAGTACAACGAAATCAACACCAAGATGAATCTGGTGCTGTTTGATGACGCGCTGGAGCATCTGACGCGCGTGCACCGCATCATTCGAATGGACCGTGGCCATGCACTGCTGGTGGGCGTGGGTGGCTCCGGAAAGCAGTCCTTGGCCAGGCTGGCGGCCTTCACCGCAGGCTACGAGGTGAGGGGGAGCCTGTTTAAAGAGTTGGGAGTATGACCTTCTGTTTTTGTCCCGTCCACGGCTTGAGAACTCAATCTCAAAAGTCAGACCCAGGCCACACCTGTGAATTTGGAACTGTGGGAACACAGAGGGGGCTTGGCCAAACCTGAGAGGAGCCGTGGGTGGCATTGCTGGCTGTCACATCTGCAGCTTATAACTTCTGGGAACTCCAGCTCCAGGGGTTCCAGCGCCCTCCTGTGGTCTCTCCAGTGCCCTCCTGTGGTTCACTTACAAGCCCAAGTGCATAAACAGAAATCAATATAAATCTTTTAGAAAAGATAAAACTGCTTTATAGAGCCATGAATCAAGATGGTACAATTTATCACTTTAAGTGTGCACACGATGCTTTTGGTCTAGTCGCCGATCACCAGCCTTTGCTATTGCAGGTGACCCTTCTCTCCCTCCTGTGACACCCGGGTGGCCAAGTCCCTTCCTTGCCTTCCTTTCTCCAGACACACGCTCCTCATAGGAGCAAGCACCTTTTATACTCACACCTTGACACATGCGTGCAGCACACACAGGACACTTGTCAATCATCCAGCTTCCATGCTTGTGCCCCTCAGGTGATGTAATGTTGTAGAGCATGCAAACCCACATGCTCTCCTGATGCGCTCAGCGCCTTCCCCCTGCCTCAGCGGGCGCTGCCTACCTGTTTCCCCAGGTGTTTGAGATCCTGTTGAGCCGAGGCTACTCGGAGAATAACTTCCGGGATGATCTGAAGAACCTGTACATGAAGCTGGGGCTGGAGAACAAGATGATGATCTTCCTGTTTACGGACGCGCATGTGGCCGAGGAGGGCTTCCTGGAACTCATCAACAACATGCTGACCTCAGGTACTGCCCACCCACTGGCAGGAATGTCCAGCCCTACCTCCCGCCCCCTGCAGTCTGAGATAGACCTGGCAATCTTTGTTGTCACACAAGACCCTGCAGTTCAGGCTGGGGCATCACTGAGCGCTCTTCTTCTCCTGGAGATGTATAGGTTACTTTCCTCCTCCTTGTGATGAGGATGGTCCCTGAGCTTGAAGCCATGTGTGTCTTAGCTCTGTGAGACGCTGTGAGCTTATCCCACAGTGGCCACGGCACACCTCGGGTTTTGCAAGGAATACGATGCCCATGACCTCTGTTGTCCTTGAAGCTGAGAGTCTGAGATGTGCAGGGGAGGGGTGGGTACCAAAGCACACAAAAAGACACACAGGGATTGCAACTGTAAGAGTGAGATGAGGGGAGGAGCCTCACGAAGCAGCACTGGGAAGCTGGTGTGTCTCTTTCCGGTGGTCCTTCATTGAACTGCTCAAAGGCGAGTTCACTCCAGCATCCCGGTGGGTCCGCAGGGCTCCTGGAGGCGACACCAAGGCGCAAACAGGTCCAAGATGTACAAACTCATCCTTTCCGGCTTGCAGAGGCTGCCCTGGCCCAGGGCTCCTTGGCTCACACCACCCTACCCTCCGCTTCTATTCCGCTGACCCGACCTCTGCTCTTCAGCCTTTCCTGGGACAACACCGGGCTGCCTGGGTCCTCCGCCCAGTCCCAGCTGCAAAGCGTTGTCCCATTTGGCAGGGAGCATAAGGAAACATGCTTGTAGGTCCTAGGTGGGGTCTTTGAGGGGCCATCATTCATGCTCCCACATTGGGTAGAGTGGCTGCTAGAAAAATTTTACATGCAGGGAGTCCCCTGTGCCAAAGGGAAGAGACATCAAGGTAGGCGTATGGTTATCTCGTGGACAGGATTCAGGAGTGGCTGGGGGTGTAGCTCTGTGGTAGAGTGCTTGACCAGCATGTGTGAGGCCCTGGGATCAATCCCCACTACCTGGGGTAAACACACACACCTATACTGGGCATAGCAGTGCATGTGTGTATTCCCAGCACCCAGGAGCCTGAGGCAGGAGTGCTGATTTGTGTACAGCTTGTGGCCCAGAACCTGGACTAGGGGTGATAAGGGAATGAAGACTGACACACAGAAAGAATCTGGAATCGGGTAGTCTGGGCTTTCCCTGATGGAGAAGCCACGGCACCCCGGAAGCTCGGAGTGTTTTGTTGAACATGGAGGCAGGGTTATTAATACAAACATGGAGGCAGGATTGGGGTGTACAGCTGGGTCAAGGAGACAGGTTTAGCTGCTAGTCTCCTCAGGAGCAATCTCCGGGCTGTAAACATCCGTGTGGAGAAAACTACTGTTGACTTGTTCTGGCCACTGTCAACATCAGTACTCAGCCCAAAGGAAGGCTTTGCCACCACCGTGGGGCTGAGGCCTTGGTCCTTGGCATGGCCATGCCCATATCAAACAATACACATTCACTCAGCACTTCCTGCTCCCTACAGAGGAGGGTCAGAAGTCCAAGGTCATCCTCAGCTACCTAACAGGTTCAAGGCTAGCCTGGGCTACATGAGACCCCGATTAAAAAAAAAAACAACCAAAAAGGAGTAGAGGGACACTGGGATGCAAGGCCTTGTGGGTCATTTAAAGACGGGACTCTATTCTCACTGCCTGGACACAGTCGGAGTGCTTTCTGGATGTCCTTCTGGCCACCTGTGGGGTCTGTATCAGAGGCGAGGGAAGAGGCAATACCTTTCGAGGGCAAGCAGCTTTGGCCCCAATGGGAACCCCTTGACTCAAGTGTCTCACCATCTGAAGGCACGAATGCTCACAGTCACCCACAGTCACCCAGCCCCTGGCCAGATACAGTCCTTGCCCAAAGCCTTGATGGCATTGGGGGCTGTGGGATTTGACATTGTATAACTGACCGGTCCCACTGGATGCCGGACCATCCCTGCTCTAATTTCATCTCCGATGCTGTGACAAATGCCCTGAGCACAAAATGCCTTAGGGAAGGGAAGGCTCATTTGGGTTATGATTCCACGTTAAAGTGCATTA
This sequence comes from Peromyscus nudipes, assembly GCA_902168325.1. Taxonomy (NCBI): domain Eukaryota; kingdom Metazoa; phylum Chordata; class Mammalia; order Rodentia; family Cricetidae; genus Peromyscus; species Peromyscus nudipes. The sequence continues at coordinate 9,759 of CABHPH010120578.1, forward strand.
TTTTAGGGAAAGCCACAGCCGCAGGAGCTTGAGGTCACATCACATCCAAAGTCAATGGCAGGGAGAAACGAATGTACCCACGCTGCCTGCTTCCAGCCCTCTCCTGCCCTGAAGAGTCAAGGGCCCTCTGCCTAGGGAATGGTGCTGCCCATGGTGGGCTGGGTCATCCAAACGTTAATTAACAGACTAACCTGATAAAGACAGTTACGCAATTGAGACTCTCTTCCCAGGTAATTCGACATTGTGGCAAGCTGGCATTTAAAACTAAGCAGCTCACTCCCCTCAAGTTATGACCATGCAAATTGTCATTAGATATTGTCAAATGTTTCCTGGGAGGTAAATCCCCATGGTGAGAATCCCTGCTGTGAGAGGCACATGTACATGAGCTCTGGTGCCCAGCACAGTCCTCAGAGACCACTTTGATCTTGGGCTAGTGGGTGTGTGTTGAGCCTGGACCCTAGTCCTGGTCTTCTGCTGGCACCTGCTGCTCTTCCCATCATGCCTTGCTCCACCACCTCCTTTTGCACCCAGGGAGGTCAGAACTCAGAGACCTGAAAGCCGGCTCCCTCCACATCCTTGTCCTCCAGGGATTGTCCCTGCGCTCTTCCCTGAAGAGGAAAAGGACAGCATCCTCGGTCAGATTCAGCAGGAAGCCTTGAAGTTTGGCATGGGCCCAGCCAAGGAGTCTGTGTGGCAGTATTTCGTGAGAAAGAGTGCCAACAACCTACACATTGTCCTGGGCATGTCACCAGTGGGAGACACCCTGAGGACCCGGTGCAGGAATTTCCCAGGTACCTTTGAGCCAAGGCTAGAAATCCTTCACCACTGCTGCAGCATAGTGTGTGCTCTGGGGACCCGCCACATTCATCAGCAGGGCCATACAGGATGTAGCGCCTGAGTTGAAGGTTGTCCCTGCACTGTAGGCACACTTCCTTGGTCCCTCTCAATCCCCAGTGGGCATGGCTGGTGTCTTCCTGGTAGGAGGGTGGGCACAGGCTCCCCAGCTGCAGGGTGCGTGGTGTGGGGAGGGTGCCCTTCTTCTCCCTCCCAGGGTCACAGTGACAAGATATTGAGACATAATCACACTTGGATGTGCCCAACTGAGCCACCACTCTGGTGGATACTGAAGACCATGCATGTGTGCTGGAGTGACTCGGGGTTGCACAGTGATCCTCTTTTGCCTCTCTCTTCAAGGCCTCGTGAACAACACTGGTATCGATTGGTTCATGCCCTGGCCGTCCCAGGCCCTACATGCAGTCGCCAAGTCATTTTTAGGTAAGCTGCCACTGTTGCAGGGACAGCTTTGTGGTCTCATAAAGAAGTGTGTCACTTTTCTGACCAAATTTTGACCCAGAAGATTCCTTCACCATAGATACCTTATGACAAAGAATAGCTTTGTATTGTTAGTGTGGCTTGGGGTTATATTTTGCTCTAGTCCAAAGGGATCAGGAGTCTGCAAGGCATAGCCTGCTGCCAAATGTGGCCCCCTGATTGTTTTGATGAATAAAGTTTTATTGGTGCCCACTTTATGAACATTTTGTCTTTGGTCCCTCTTATGCCACAGCTACATGGTCACATCCTTGCCCATAGAGAAGGTGCCATTACTGTTCAGCTCTTTGTAGAAAAAAAAATGAACAAAAGGCCACTACCATGTTGGTACCAGGACAATTTTTCTTTTTGTCTAGATCTAACTTGAAAGGATTTATGACCAATGTCATTGGGTGGCTTTGTAAATAGTTTCAACTTTACAAATATGCACCTAACAAACTTAATGAACAAACAGCCCTTCTACACAAGCCAAAACCATAATTTCAGTTATAATGCTGTTCTCCTGGGAAGGAAGCCAAGAAAATATTTGTTATGGGGTTGTGACTTCGAGTCTTCACAGAGGCTGCCTCTGTGATGGTCCATGTGGCAATATCTGCTTCTGTCACAGCTACTGAATTCTGACAATGTGCTTTGAGAGCCATTCGGGACCACATGTAAATGTTTCTAAATGTTACGGTAAAATTTTATTCATAAAAAACAAGTGGTGGGCTGTAGAGACCCACAGAGGTTTCCTAGTGAGAACTTACTCAGGGTCCGAGAATCTGAGCTTGCTTTACCCAGCAAGGCTGCATAAGGGGATGATTTTGACCACGGGCGAGGTTACCAGGTGTTTGGAAGGGTCTACACTTGGTTGTGCAGTGTGCTTTGTTCTAGCAAGGGGGAGGTCTTTTGCCCCGTCCTTTGGTATTGTTATAAAAAATCCTTTTGAAGAGGCAGAAGGGGCCATTGGGTATTGGCCCAGGTTCTCCCGAAGCTATCCTGTGTTTCTGTCTTTCTCCTCTTCACTGTCTATCTAAAAGTTTCTTATTCCTCTCTCCTCCTCATAGGAACCCAGGAAAAGGTGGGAGCTGCCTCCCACAGTGGGCCACATGCCCTGTGGGGCTGTGGCTGCCAGCCTCGCTGTGGCCGTGCATGCTAGCTTCCGTGGCTGGCAGGTCATTCCCACACCTTTCCAGCATGCAGTGTTTCGGTTCTGTGCACAAAGCTGCCCGAAATTCATTTACAGTTCTCTCCCCTTAGAACATATTTCCTGAAGTTGAGGTGACCATGTTGCAAAGCTAGATGCCTGTGGGCTGAGTTTTTCAGGCATGCTGCGTGTAGTCTGAGTTAAAGACAGCTCTGCAGAACCTGGACATACCGATGGTTTGGGTCCAGTCTTCCTTCTCTCATACCCTGCTTGAGGCTGTTGCATCCCAGGCCATCAGCTGGTCCAAGTGACAAGATCTTGGCTCTGGGAGAGAGCACCCATCATTCCATCACAGAATGGCTGAGTGCACCCACCCAGCCGCCGTGGGCTGGGGCTTCATGATAGTCAGGGGCTGGTTGTGGGTCCTACTCCTGAAGCCCCAACTTCTCCCGATGGTGCCTGAGCCCTGGGGAAAGGCAGAGGGTTGGTCTCCCAGGGCAGGAGGGTTGGCCTCTGTGTTAGAGAAATCACCGTGGGCAGATCACAGGTCCTGTAAGTTGCCACAAGTAATGGCTGCTCATTTCCTTTTTTTAAATGAAATTTTTGATGAAATCACCTTTTATTTAGGGAAAATATGTCTACTGTAAACTGTCCCGTTCTGTCCATCTTGAGTGTACTTGAAATATCAGTTACATTCATAGTGTCATATAGCCACTATGGCTCTCTGTTTCCAGAACCTTCCATCATCCTAAACTGAGGTTCTGTATCCATCTTCCCTCCCCTGGTGTGGGGGACCAGCTCCCACCTTTACCTGGGTACTCTTGAGGAGAGAGGCATAGGAGATCTAGATAGAAGGATGGAGAGAGAAGGAGATAGAAACTCAGGATAGCCACAAGAGGGCCTGGATCCTTATCCACTGGCCCAGAACTTTATTCAAAAGGGCTGTTTACAACAATGCCAAGGGGTGAGGCAAAAGACCTCCCCTTGCAGACACAACCAAGTGCAGACCCAACCAAGTGCAGACCCTTCCAAACACCTGGTAACCAGGCCCGTGGTCCAATCATCCACTTATGCAGCCCTGCTGGTAAAGCAAGCTCAGATCTCTAACATGCTTCCCGACTCTGTGAATCTTCCCTGTCTATGTATCTCATGTAAGGGGACCCATGCACATTGCTTCTTTGTGTCCAGTTTCTTTCCTTTTGGATAGTGTTTTTGGAGGGTCACTAATGGTGTAGCCCATATCAGCCCTTTGGTCCTTTTCATGGCTGAATAGTACTCCACTGTGTGGGCATGCCGCATTGTTACCATCCACCTCAGATGGGCCCTGGTCCTTTCTCCTTACTACTCTGCTACCGTGAACATTGGTATTCATGGCCCTGTTGAGGGCTGGGTGTCTGGTTCTTTGGGGCACATACATAGGAATGGAGTTCTTGGATCTTTGGGTCAATGTTTCACTTTTTGGGGACCTGGTGGTTTTTTTTTTTTGTTTGTTTTCTGCAGTGCTGGGGCCTGTCCCCAAAGTCCCATAGGCTAGGCAGGTGCTCACCACCAAGCTGCTTCCAGTTCCCCTTTTCCCTGTTGCTAACCCCCACTCTGTCCATCCCTTCCTGCCTAGGGGATAACCCCATGATTCCCATAGAGAATATCGAGGACCTGGTGGAGCACGTGGTGATGGTCCACCAGTCAGTGGGCGAGTTCAGCAAGCAGTTCCAGCAGAAGCTGAGGCGCAGCAACTACGTGACCCCCAAGAACTACCTCGACTTCATCAATACGTACTCAAAACTGCTGGACGAGAAAACCCAGAACAACATAGGTGAGCAGGGGTGGAGCATCGCGGGGGTAGGGGTGGCACAAGGGTGGGCCCGGCCATCACTGTGTGGGCAGGGTTCGGGAGCAAGGCTCCTCTCTGCAAGGCTTGGCACCCTTATGACTGGGGCAGAATAGAGCAGATTTGAGTTTTGCATCTGGGGGATGGATCGTCCCTGTGGGTAAGACATGGCCCGCTCCTAGTTCTGTGTGGTCCCGGGTTTGCAGGTCTGTTTCCTTTGCCCTGGATGTTCCCTGGTCCCCAGTGTGTTCTGTTAGAAAGGGCTTTTCAGGAAGGGCTCTCTTTGGCAGCTGGCTAAGAGATGCACCGTTAGCCAGGCAGCCGTGGCACACGCCTTTAATCCCAGCACTCGGGAAGCAGAAGCAGGTGGATCTCTGAGTTTGAAGCCAGCCTGGTGGTTTACAGAGTGAGTTCCAGGACAGCCAGAGCTACACAGAGAAACCCTGTCTCCAAAATAAAACAAAAATAGACACATTGTTTTTAGGAGTCTCTTCATGCCAGCAAATGCCAGTCTGGGGGCTAGAATGGGTATGGCATCTTGTAGAAGTGAGTTTTTTCCTCTTCTAGATGGGTCCCTGTTGGGGTCCACAGAGGTTTCCTAGTGAGATCTGTGCTTGCTTTACACAGCAGGGCCTCATAAGGGGATGGATAGATCACGTGTGTGGTCACCAGGTGTCTGGGATGGCCTGCACTTGGCTGTGCTGGGGGGAGGTCTTTTGCTTCACCCCTTGGCATTCCTTTAAAACCCTTTAGTAGAGACAGAAGGGGCTGGTGGGTTTGGACCCAGGCTCTCCCGGGGCTATCCTATTTTTTTGTCTCTCTCTTTTATATTTCTATCTAAATATTTCTCATTTCTCCCTGCTCAAGAGTACCCTGAGGGGCAAAAGTGGGGGCAGGTCCCCCACAGGTCCCAAGGAGGCTAATGCAAGGTCCTGCCCTGGAGCCTGGACCACTGATCCTGTGCTGTGTGTCCCCAGCTCAGTGCAAGCGTCTAGAGGGTGGACTGGACAAGCTGAAGGAGGCCACCATCCAGCTAGACGAGCTCAACCAGAAGCTGGCAGAGCAGAAGATCGTCCTGGCCGAGAAGTCAGCTGCCTGCGAGACCCTGCTGTCAGAAATCGCCACCAACACAGCCATAGGTGAGTGCCTGGTGTGGGCCGCCTGTTCTGGGGACCAGTCTGCCCCTGAGGGGTCAGGGCTCCTCCAAGATTTTGCTGAGAGACCACTGTGCTGTGGGCAGCCATTAGCAAGCCTTAAGACACAGACTAACCACCATCAAAGGACACCCACCCTGAGTGTCTCCATATCTGTTTGTTTAATTTCTAAATATTCTGTTATTTTTAGTGGGTTTTTTTTTTTTTGCCTACTCATAGGGGGCAACCAGACAGAATGTGGGCCAGTAACAAAGTGAAGTCAAGCTGTGAGCAGTGTCGCCAATCAGAGAGGGGGCGGTGGGGTGGGAAGGAAGGAAGACAGAGGGGCTGTGCTTTCTAGATGGGGCATCTTTAGCACTGGACCTGAGTGAGCATTAAAAAAAAAAAAAAAAAAAGTGTGTGCAGGTAACGGATTTCCAGGTACCTGCCTGGAAAGAATTCTCCCAGGGTCCAGAAGAGACACTACTAAGCGGCGAAGAAATTAATCTGAGGGATCAAATCATGCTGATTTCTTTAGTCCATTCACTTTGTTCTTTAGTCCATTCACTTTATTCTTCTAAGTCAACTCTATCTACACAGCTTCTTTTCCGTTCTCATACTTAGCTCCTCTGTCTCTTCTTCTGCTGTTCTCTCATTGTTCTATCTTATTTCTTCCTCTCCTTCTCCCCGCCAAGCATGTATATGTCCATTCATGAACAACTTGTTAGCAAAAACTACAAAGTCAACTCTCAGGGACAAGCATTCTGACAAGAGTCACACTTGGCAAAGACTTGGTCAGCTTAATTGGTGATTGACAACAGCTGTAGGTTGTAAGAAGTTCTGGCTGTCTCTTAAAGGGATAGCTACAAAGGTTCCAAGGGAAGAAATTAAACCAATGAGAGATTTAAGGAAAAGGCAGAGAACACATGTACTATTTTATGTGATTAATAATATCCAGACATGGTTAGCCAGTTAACAGCCTTTTCTGTTCGTCACCTGAATCTCAGGACCTTTACATAGTTTACTGAGCCTAAAATCTTGCATTAAAAATTGGTGTAAAAATAAATACAAAGTGTTAATTGTCTTTTGAATCAGAGTGGGGAGGGGCTGGTGGAAGAAGCTTAGGGCAACATAGGTGCTGTTGATCTCTGGAAGGACTAAGATATACCCAGGCCAGACACCTGCACTATCACTTCTGGTTCACTGTAATTCTTTTGATGGGTTTTGATCCAACAAAGCCAGGCACCTGCAATTCCGCTCTGTGAATTGAAGTTCTACAAAGACACTTTGTCTGGCCAATTTTGCCTTGTCAGTGGCTAAGGATGGAGAACAAGACCTCTAAGTGTCTGCAGTCCACATGGAACAACAGACCAAGTTATGAAGCCTATTTTAGTATGTTTCTAATCATAAAAATTGTACAGTTAGAGAAGAAACCATCTTCTTGACCATCCACAACTATGTGTGCCCATAAGATCGAGATGCAATCGTGAGGTTACATGTACACATTACATGGAAATGCACAGTAAGTGGGGAGATATCATAGTTTACAACAAGAGACAGCCAGTTCACTCAAAAGGCAGGAATTCCATAACGCCTTGCGTGATGGTTTCCTCTAACAGAACCCTTGGTTCTAATAGGTTGACTTCTGAACGCTGGTTGTCACCTGCTGTATACTCCCATGGTCTCTTGCTACCAGCAGCTCTCAATATGTGGGCGGGAAGGGTTGAGACTCGGAGGTTGGGGTGGGAGAAAAGGCAGGGCCAGTGAGGTGGCTCAGTGGGAAGGGTGCTTGCTACCAATCCTGATGACCTGAGTTTGCTCCTGGGATCCACAGAAGGAAAGAACGGACTCTGTGGTATGTGAGCACAAATAAATCAAAGGTTATAGAAAGATTTTTTGTTGTTTTGTTTTGTTTTAAGACAGAGAGGTCAGTTGGGGGGAAAACAGATTCATCTCAGTCATCCAAAGTCACAGCATCACCCAGGGTCCGTTGGCCAGCAGTGTCTAGGCAGGTGGGGCTGACACGGAACCCAGAGGGTAGCACACAGCAGGAAATGCCACCTAGAGTCCTCTCTGTGTGAGCACCTGTGGCCATCGCATTGACCAGAGCCCCCTGGCCACTCTCCCCAATGACCATGGCTGGCTTTGAGGTTTCCCACGTGGCTCAGGTTCCCTCTGCGGCATCCCGGCATCTCACCGGCCCCTCCCCCTGCAGCGGAGGAGAAGAAGAAGCTGGCGGAGGAGAAGGCCATGGAGATAGAAGAACAGAACAAGATAATTGCGGTAGAGAAGACCGAGGCCGAGACAGCGCTGGCTGAGGTCATGCCCATCCTGGAGGCTGCCAAGTTGGAGCTGCAGAAGCTGGACAAGTCGGATGTGACTGAAATCAGGTACCAGCTACCACCTTTGCTCATACCTGCACTCCTAGAGCTCACTCAGGGGCTGCCATGTGTTTACCCCCTATTTACAGATAGTAAAGCGAGCCCCCACCCCACCCCACCCCACCCCACCCCACCCCAGAGGCTGGGCAATCCCACCCAGGGAGTTCAGGCTCCGCCAGAAGGACAGTTGTGAGTCACCCTGTGGGTGCCGGGAACCGAACCTCGTTCCTATGAAAGAGTGGACGGTGTTCTGAACCATTGAACCATCTAGCCCCAAGCCAGAGAGTTTTAATATAGGATCAAGGCAACCGGCTTTACAAGGTTCTGACTGTAGAATCCGGGTTTGGCGAGTGAGGGCTGCCGGTACATCCTGTGGCGTCTGTCTGCATCCTTTTCTGCTTGGCATTGTGTTCTACATGTTTTTATAATCGAAAATTCATTTATTTCATGTACAAGTATGTGTGCCTGCCATGACGCCCATGTGGACGTGAGAGGACAGTTTTCCAAAGTGGTTTCTCTCCTTTATCTGTGGACCCTGGGGATTGAACTTGGGTCATCAGCCTCGGCGGCGAGGGCCTTTACTGGCTGAGCCATTCCACCCACCCAATTTTAAAGTGTTATTTTGTGTTTGCGCTCTAATACAGGACGGACTTCCTTAGGGTTTTAAACTGGCCGGAGGCATCCCACAGTGTGGGTGCGATGCTTTATTCAGTGGGCGCCCCTGCCGGATCCTTTCTTGCATCTCATCTTTTGACCTTACAAAGGACACAGCAAACAAACCCGGCCACACTTCACTGTGCACTCTGGTACCTCCCGCTGCAGGATACATGTCCAGGAGTGGAATGCCTGGGTCCCAGGGTGCACAGTGGATGGTCCCCCCCCACCCCAAGTCCACATCTGTACCTGTTTCTTCATAGTTATGCCAGAGAGGATGCCCCCAGGTGTCTGCATTTTTTTTGCCTCTCTTCTAGCAGAAAAGGGGTCTGTGTGTGGTTTCCACTCAATTTATGTTTCTCTAGTTAGAGGTAGCCCTTCACATATGTGCTTAAAAAAAAAAGACAAGAACATGGCTTTCCTTCTTTCTGTATTGCCTTTTGTTTTTCCGTAACTCCCCCCGACCTGTGTGTGTGTGTGTGTGTGTGTGTGTGTGTGTATTCTGCTGCTAGGGAATAAACCCCAAGGTCTCACCCAAACATGCTAGGCAAGTGCTCTATCACTCCCAGCCATCCAAAGACTTTATATAAAATGGAGCTTATTTTTATATCCATAAAGGGAATTGTAGCTATCTTCTGAATTTGTCATTGGGCATTTGACTTTGTGGGTGAGTTTTGTATGTGTGTTTGGTTTTCTCACGCATGCTTTGGTGTATGCGACATTGTTTAGGAATATTTTATATTGTGGCGTTTAGACCATAACATGGGTAAAATGCCACTGTGGGACCTAAATTAACATTCCTCAAGGCGGCAGCTTGTACTTTTAAATATTTTTTTCTTTTTTATATTTAAATCTTTTGTCAGTGTCTAAGGTATTTTCCTGAGTCCAGTGTGCGTCTGGATCCTAACCCCCCAACAGTCTGGCTTTGATGGGCCATTTCAATGTGAAACATGATGAGCGGTCGTAGCCGGACGGTCTCATAGTCTTTAAATCCTTAAAATGTCTTTCTAGAATATTCAGTCCCCTCTGTGGGAACCCTTAAGTGTAAATCAGAAGGTGCTGGGTAACAAAAAGGTACACGTGTTTGCTTCTCCCCTGAGAAGGAACAGCAGCCTCCATTTGCAACTAACTTGTGATGCTGAGGTGGTCCCTGGAGACTGTCTCCTGGACAACTGGGTTCTTGTCCCATCCTCCTCCAGGAATGGAGTGGGCTAATAGTGAAGGCGGACAAATGGACAATACTTTATCATAAGTCAGAGTTAACAAATAGACTGCCATTTGGGATTTAAATGAAACGAGTTTGAACCCACGGTAGCTATGGGATGCTGGCTGAGATGCGGGACCCAGGCCAGCTCTCGGGTGTGTTGCCGCTGTGGGAAAGGTCACGGCTCAGGTTCTGGAGGCTGCGAGAGGCAGAGCAGGCCTGTGGCTCTGGTTGCCACCCCACAGGCTTGGGGAGCTTCGTGTCTGGCATCTGGAGGTTGGAACCTGCCAAGGGAGCAAATTCCTCCCTGCAGCAGAAGCACAGGGTTGCCAAGGCTGAGGCAGGGACAAGTCCCCTCAGGCTTCAGTTGCTGGTGGAGTTGTGGAGGCTGGCTCAAGCTACAAGCCTGAGCGCCAGCAGTCCCTGGCAAGTCCTGAGGGCAACTGCCTCCTCCTCTGTTGAATTCTAATGCACCCTGTGCTCCGCAGCCCAGATTTATAGAATGTCAGCAGGAACAAAAAAAATAGAGCTAATCAGGGTAAAGGACCTAAACCTGGTGGTGGCAGGGGAGAACACCGGGTCACCAAAACTGGCTAAGAGATCACTATCAGGGTCTGTCTCTGCAGATGTTTCCTTCCGTTTCCGTGGTCCTTGCAGGCAAGGTCACTGTGTGAAACCCAACATATCCATTTCTCTACCTTGTAACCTCTGTGACAAAGATCACCATTTCACAATAAGAGCACCAGACTCCACGTAGTGAAAGCAGTGTATTTCATGCCCCTGTAAAGCAGTATGGCAGCCATACTGCGGGAGCGCAGAGAAGTCTTCACAGCCCCTATGTAGGGCCTGGCCCCGCCCTCCCTATCCTCACCGGCTGAGTAACCTGGAGGAGGGTCAGTCTTACATGTCATCTAGGATGCCCACATTTGCCTTTTACTCGATG
>CABHPH010120578.1:20756-47670 GCA_902168325.1 Peromyscus nudipes
GAGACAGGGTTTCTCTGTGTAGCTCTGGCTGTCCTAGAACTCGCTCTGTAGACCAAGCTGTTCTTGAACTCAGAGATCCACCTGCCTCTGCCTCCCGAGTGCTGGGATTAAAGGCCACCACCATCTGGCTCAAATCTTATTTCTTATGAGCTGGGTGTTTCCAATGTTCCATCTGTACGGCATTCTGAGAAAACAGAGGATTCTGGGTAAATTAGATCCTGGATCATGACTTGAAGTGGAATGCATCACTTGAATGGACTCACGGGAGCTGGAGCTGGGAGCTTCTGGCTCTATACTCTTGCTTTATATAGAGAGAAACTTTGACCCCTGGCTGGTCCCTAACTTGTCCACAGCTTAGGACCCACCAGGCCATGTCTGCTCCTGCCTGTATGTGTAGACCCATGGGCTTTCTCTTCCCTGGCCTTCTTGTCAGACACATCTTGTCACCTACCACCATTAGTATCCAAATGCCCTGTAAAGCCAAGGCTTTCCCTGGTCAGCCGGGGCCAGTTCTGAGCCCACTGACCCTCAAGGCTGGGCTAGCATTGGCCTCACTCCCAGCTCTGCTCTCTCTGCTTCTGCCTCCTGTGGGGCTACACTGGCTGCAGGACCTGGGATAGAGTTATGCCCAGTGCAGGCAGCTCCAACTGTCTGGCTATGATGATGACCTGGGCACCGAGGTCTTGGGATTTTTATGGCTACCATCATGTTTCTGTTCCCTGCCGTCTTCCAGGAGCTTGGTGTGGGGCTAGCAAATGAGTCCCTTCCTGCCTCTAGGGACCTTGCATACTCTATTCCCAGACAGTCACCTCTAGGGAACCCTTCTGCCTGCCCCATCTTTCCCCAGGAATTCTGGTTAGGTCCTGGCCTTTCTTACACTGAACATGGGCCCGCCTGTCCCCCAGGTCATTCGCGAAGCCCCCAAAGCAAGTGCAGACAGTCTGCGAGTGCATCCTTATCATGAAAGGCTACAAGGAGCTGAACTGGAAAACCGCTAAGGGCATGATGTCCGACCCCAACTTCCTGAGGTCCTTGATGGAGCTCGACTTCGACTCTATCACCCAGGGTCAAGTGAAGAACATCAAGGGTGAGCAGGGCTGGGAGGGTCCAGGCAAGGGGTGGGGCTGGGGCGTCACCGTAGCCCTGTGGATGGAGCAGCACACTGGCTTTCTGGCTCCCGTCAGTGATTCAGGGGACAGGGGCGGCTGCTGGCCCATGTGCAGTTGGCTCAGCACGGGGTCTGGCTCTCCCTGGCAGGGAAACCCGGCTCTGCCTTTGTCTTCTGTGTAGCTCAGCATTTTCCCTTTGTGCCTCTTGCCGATGCCATGCCTCTGCACATACCTGGGGACCGGGCAGGGGAAGGGTGGTACCACCTGTGGTCAGTGGGATGTGTCTTTGGCCAGAGAATGTCCAAGCTCCCTGCCAGCTGACTCTGGGCACTGCCCAGGGCTCTGCCAGGAGGGGTGGGGGTCCTCATGGACCACATTGTCACAGCTGTGCACAAGCTCACCCCTGAGGCAGTTGGGGCTGGCTCAGCAGGTAGAGGTTATTCATAGTGCCTTGGTAACCTGAATTAGATCCCCAGAAAGTAGAGAGAACTGACCCCACAAAGTTGTCATCTGCCCTCACTTGACATGTGTGCTATGGCATGTGTGTGTAAGTCACACATACACACACACACACACACACACACACACACACAGCCTGTGCATGTATGCAACTCACGAGAGAGAGAGAGAGAGAGAGAGAGGGGGGGGGGGGGGGGAGGGAGAGGGAGGGAGGGAGAAAATTGTAAAAGAAAGCAGAAAGACTCTCACTACCAAATGCCCTTTCACAGTCCCTTAAGTTAAACACAGAGTAATGAAATGTGAAATCCCAAGTTCCCCTGCACCTGGGTACCACTGGGCAGGCTTCCACGTCCGTAACATTGCTGGGGTGGTGGTAGGGACCCACCCACAGTTTCTGAATCCCAGTCAGCTGCTTGTCTGAGCCCTCTAAGTGCTCCTGGTTGCCAGAGCTTGGAGGGTGTCTGGTGGGGCCTCTGGGTCATGTGAGGTCACATGGAGTCCCAGGTGACAGTGGCTTTTACCCTTCAAATCCACCTTCAACCCCACACTTATGAAACTCCACGCTGCAGGACCCTGAGGAGTGGCACTTGACATACTTCCTCTGTCCATAGGCAACGTGTTTCTAGTTTTATCTGCCCTGAGAGGGAGCTTGACAGTCACTGTGCTTGACTTCTAGGCCTCCTGAAAACTCTGAACACCACAATTGAGGAGATGGAGGCTGTGAGCAAGGCGGGGCTGGGGATGCTGAAGTTTGTGGAGGCTGTCATGGGGTACTGTGACGTGTTCCGTGAGATCAAGCCCAAAAGAGAGAAGGTGAGCCGAGGCCTCTCAGCCCTGAGTCCACCCTGGGATCAGAGTTCAAGTGTCCATAATGCTTCTGGAAAATTCTGCCAAGTTCTAACCTGAAACCACGTAAAGAGTTAGGAGCCTGGCCGCTGCTCTCACACAGCGTGCAGATGGACAGGGTTGAGAGCTGTGCGCAGTGTAAAGATGGCTACAGCCCACCCCCCATCCCCCCACCCCACCCCACTCCCGCTGTGGTCTCTCTTTAGCCTCTGCTCTGGGGGCTGTAAGGACGGCTTCTCCCTCCTGCCAGGGACATCCTGTGATTCGTAGAATATTTGGCACATACTGTTTTACACACACACACACACACACACACACACACACACACACACACACACAGCGCCATGTGTCTTGATGTAGCAGATGGTGGCCTCACAGTGTATGGAGGCATAGTATGAACACCCTTGGGAATGAGACCCTTTGCTGTCTGCTCACCAGCTTCATGTAGGTCCGTAGTCCAGTTCTCAGTCTGTGGGTCATGGCCCCGCTGAGATTCAAACAACCCTTTCACAGGGGTCACCTAAGACCATCAGAAAACACGGGTATTTACATAACGATTCATAACAGTAACAAAATTAGTTATGAAGTAACAACGAAAACAATTTTATGGGGGGGGGGTCACAGCCACCTGAGGAACTGTATTAAAGGGTCACCGCGTTAGGAAGGTTGAGATCCACCGATGTAAGTGGAGATGGCCGGCCCTCTGCCATCTTCTGCTCACTGTCTTCACACAGGTGGCCAGGCTGGAGCGGAATTTCTACCTAACCAAACGGGAGCTAGAACGGATCCAGAATGAGCTGTCGGCGATCCAGAGGGAGCTGGAAGCTCTGGGGGCCAAGTACGAGGCCGCCATCCTGGAGAAGCAGAAGCTGCAGGAGGAGGCAGAGATCATGGAGAGGCGGCTGATCGCAGCCGACAAGCTCATCTCTGGTCTGGGCTCAGAAAATGTCAGGTGAGAGGCGTCACCCACCTAATGAGCAGAACCATAATCTATACAAACTCAGCACGTGTCCCCAAGGACTAACGGAGTCTGCCGCAGGCTCCCATCGGTCATGGCCAGATGGGAGCTGCTCAGCGTGGTGGCTTCCCGGTCCCATGCAGGTGGCTCAATGACCTGGATGAGCTAATGCACCGGCGGGTGAAGCTGCTGGGCGACTGCTTGCTCTGTGCAGCCTTCTTGAGCTACGAGGGCGCCTTCACCTGGGAGTTTCGTGACGAGATGGTCAACCAGGTGTGGCGGAACGACATCCTGGATCGAGAAATCCCCCTGAGCCACCCTTTCCGACTGGAGAACCTCCTCACAGATGATGTGGAGATCAGCAGGTACTCCCCTGATCCCAGAGGGGCCTGCATGGGTGTCACCTGGGGGTGGGGGGTGGGGCTGCAGGCCTAGGAGGCACGGCCAACCCTGAGCAAGGTCATGGGTTATTCTAGAATGCTGACCCCGTGACCTCCAGCCTTGGGCTTACAAGTTGGTGGGGGAACGTCCATCTCCCTGTGGTCGTCCCTTGCAGGTGGGGTTCCCAGGGACTTCCCCCCGATGAGCTCTCAGTTCAGAATGGCATCCTTACTACCCGGGCCAGCCGCTTCCCGCTCTGCATCGACCCCCAGCAGCAGGCCCTCAACTGGATCAAGAGAAAGGAGGAAAGGAACAACCTCAGGGTGCGGCCCCTTTGCCCAAGAGTCCTGCCCCATGCTCCACCCTGAACTCCACCCGAGGCCCGAAGAACCCCTTTCCCCTTCCTCCCCCACCCCCTGCTCAGGGGTTCAGGCTGAGAACATCTCTGACGAAGACCATGTCTTCTGTCTTTATCGCCTTCAGCCCAGATCAGGGCTTGGTGGCCCAAGACACTCCACTGTGTGTGGGGGAGGGGGATGCAGGGGGGTTGGAGCCTGGGTGGCAGTAGGAGGTGGTGGGGAAGGGAGGCGGAGGTGACCGCTTCATTGGGATGTAACTCACTTAGCAGTCTCTCACTCATTCAAAACAGAAACTTCTGTGGCTTTTTAGCGTATTTTCAGAGACCTGGAACAGTTAAGACTCAGCTTAGAATATTTTTATTACCTCCATCCCTACCCCCACCAAGAACAACAGTGCTTGCCCCAGTGGCTGCTCCCTAGCCCCTGGCAGCTGCTAATGTTTCCTGTCTCCATGGCTTTGCCCGTTCTGGATATCTCCTAGGGATAGGACCATACGGTAGTATTTAGTCTTTTGTAACTGGTTTCTTTTACGCTGTAGGGGTTCAACCATGTTGTAGAAGGTGTGGGTGTGTGGTTGAATTTTCTTTTACTCTTTACTCTTTGGGGGCCTGCCACCCAGCTGCCAAATACACGGAGTCTTTTGCTTACTTAGGAATGCCTGGCCTTAGCTTGGCTTGTTTCTAGCCAGCTTAAATTACCCCATCTGCCTTTTGCCTCTAGGCTTTTATCTTTTTCTACTTCTGTATATCTTTTGTTTTCTTTTTATTCTGTTTCTGGCTGGGTGGCTGGCCCCGTCATCCCCCTCTCCTCTTTTTCTTGTTCCTTTTCTTTTTTTCTCTATTTATTCTCTCTGCCTACCAGCCCCACCTATCCTTCTCCTGCCTCGCTATTGGCCGTTCAACTCTTTATTAGACCAATCAGGTGTTTTAGACGGGCAAAGTATCACAGCTTCACCGAGTTAAACAAATGTAAAATAAAATAATGCCACACATCTTTGCATCATTAAATAAATGTTCCACAGCATAAATGAATGTAACATAATATTCCACAACGGGTGCTATGTCCCTCTTTAAAGCTGTATAATATTCCTTTGTATGGACATACCAAATGTCTTGATCCATCAACAGTTGAAGAACAGCTGGGTTATTTCCACTTTCTGGTGCTGCTATGAACATTTGTACGCACACTTCTTTTTATGTATGTTTGTATGGGGGGGGTCATGCACGTCGCAGTCAGAGGACAGCTTTGTGGATTTGATTCTCTCCATCTACCATGTGAGTGCTAGGGACTGAACTCAGGCTTGCATGGCAATTGCCTTTATCTACTGAGCCACCTCACCAGCCCTGGCTGTGCCCGCATTCATGGTCCTCCAGGGCATACACCCAAGAGTGGGTTTGCTGGGACTCATCAGTGGTTTTCAGTTTTGTACTAGGCTTTTCCTCCCTCTTGACTCTCTTGGTTACCTCTGGCTTCTGAACTTCATGGTGTGTGCTTTCCCTCCGCTCGCTGTGGGAGAGCCATTAGGCATGGCTCACCCCAGCTCCCTCCTCTTTCCTGCAGGTTGCCTCCTTCAATGACCCTGACTTCCTCAAGCAGCTGGAGATGTCCATAAAGTATGGGACCCCCTTCCTGTTCCACGATGTGGATGAATATATCGACCCTGTGATTGACAATGTCCTGGAGAAGAATATCAAGTCCACCCAAGGCCGCCAGTTCATCATCCTGGGGGACAAGGAGGTTGATTATGACACCAACTTCCGGCTGTACCTCAACACCAAGCTGGCCAATCCCAGATACTCCCCATCAGTGTTTGGGAAGGCCATGGTCATCAACTATACTGGTAAGAAGGGACAGATCCGGCTGCAAATGTCCAGGGCCCCCTACCTTGAGAGGGAGACTTCCTGGGCACCTTATCACCTGGTGGCCCTGGTCTTTCCCTGGAAGTTGTCTTTGCTGGTCCATTCTTAATGTGTGGGTGAACCGCCCCCCACTCCTCCCAGAAGGCTGGGTACTTTGGAAGGCAGCAAGTTGCAGGTGCTTGGGTATGCCTAGCCTGGACTCTAGGGTGGGCAGTGAGGGCTCTTTGTCCTCTCAGTCACACTGAAGGGCCTGGAGGACCAGCTGCTGAGTGTGCTGGTGGCCTACGAGAGGCGGGAGCTGGAGGAGCAGAGAGAACACCTCATCCAGGAGACGAGCGAGAACAAGAACCTGCTGAAGGACCTGGAGGACTCACTCCTGCGGGAGCTGGCCACGTCCACGGGGAACATGCTGGACAACGTGGAGCTGGTGCACACTCTGGAAGAGACCAAGTCCAAAGCCACGGAGGTGCCTACCTCTGTGCAGGCGGGAGGAGCCCTGTCACCTTCTAGCTCCACGCCAGTGGTCTCAGGGGCTCAGTCACAGCCTTGGGTCTAACACGTAGACCCTCTTCTCACCTGACAAGAAAAGGCCACCTTGGGGCTGGAGAGATGACTGAGCAGTTAAGAGCATTGGCTGCTCTTCCAGAGGACCCGGGTTCAGTTCGCAGCACCCGCATGGCAGCTCACCACCCTCTGTAACTCCAGTTCCAGGGGATCCAATGCCCTCTCATGGCCTCCACGGGCATCAGGCAAAATACTCACAGACATAAATATTAAATAAAAAGGAAGGGCCACCTATAGGGGGCTTGCTAGGGGAGGGTGGGGGCACTCCTATGCAGCTGGGTAATCTTCTTGAATTGAGAGTCATGGAAACCCTAGCCTTGCCTACTCTAAATAAAAAGGGATGTTATCAGCTCAAAAGCAGAGAGATGTAGTTATAGCTTCAGGTGAGGCTGGATCCAGGATCCAAAAGTACCCTGTAGATTCCATATCTCTCCATTTATGTGCTGGGCTTTGAGTTGACTTCCTCTTCTTCCAGTCTCTGCCTGAAAGGACATGGTCTGATGTCCCCTTGGGTTCAAGTTCAAGGTCCCTGCAGGCCCTGGTGACTGTCAGCTCCAGGCAGAACTTCGTGGTCCCTTTTGTGCCCCACACTCCACCTTCTACCACCCCAGGCCTTCCAGGATGTCATCCATCACCTCCGTTTCCATGGTAACCGAGGGCTTTCTGCAGGTATCAGAGAAGCTGAAGCTGGCGGAGAAGACAGCTCTGGACATCGACAGGCTGCGGGATGGTTACCGGCCGGCGGCGCGGCGGGGCGCCATTCTGTTCTTCGTGCTGTCAGAGATGGCGCTGGTCAACTCCATGTACCAGTACTCCCTCATCGCCTTCCTGGAGGTCTTTGGGCTGTCACTGAAGAAGTCGCTGCCTGACTCCATCCTCATCAAGCGGCTGAAGAACATTATGGACACACTGACGTTTAACATCTACAACTATGGCTGCACAGGTGAGCGCGGAGGGCCGGGGAGGAGTCCTGCTTGGAACACAGAAACTTAGCCTGCCTGGTGCCAACCACGCACTTTATAAAGGGATGTCCAGAGCACTGACTTCTCAACCACACCTTCAGCGAGATGCGATTCACCCACCCTGAAGATGCCCCATTGCAGGCTTGCCGGAGTTCACAGAGCCTCTCCATCTAGCCCCTCCATTGAGCTGAGCCGGGTTCATCAGCAGATCCCTCCCTCCCTTCCCCACCCTGGCAGCCTCTGCTGCACTTCCTGACTGAGAATACACCTGTCCTGGACACTTCCTGTCAAGGGAGTCCTGGAATATGTGGTTCTCATAGCTAGCCTCTTCATTTCATATATCTGAACACTGAGGCCTGTGCTGTAGTTTCAGGATTTGCCCCGTTCAAGTGCTAAATAGGTAGCGTTCCATGCTCTTTATTTCTCAGCTGGTGGACATAAGGTTGTTTCTGCTTTTTGGCTGTTAGGCTAATGCAGCTGTCAACATTTGTCATAGGTGCGTGCGCGTGTGCGTGTGTGCGTGTGTGCGTGTGTGCGTGTGTGTGTGTGTGTGTGTGTGTGTGTGAGAGAGAGAGAGAGAGAGAGAGAGAGAGAGAGAGAGAGAGAGCACGCATGCATGCCTGCTCTGGGTCTCATGCATGCTAGGTGAGTGCTCTTCCTCTAAGCTTCTTCCCAGCCTGAGCATTTGCTTTTAATTTTGGATCCATATGTTCCCTGGAGTAGAGTTTCTGGGCCACAAGCCGAGTCTCCGACTTTTGTAGGGACTACCCAGCTGGTTTCAAAAATGGCTGTACTATTTTCTACTCTCCAAATGCACTGTTGGTTAAGAACATTTCATTCTGGGACATTCTGAGCACCATCTGGCCAGTGCCAGTTCTGGCATTGTCCCCATGGTCAGCCCCCTCGCTCTGTATTGGACTCACCTGTCTGTAAGCATCAGAGCTTGAACCTCTTAAGTGGGTCATGTGTTTTTTAAAATAAAAGGCACAGCAGTCACTTCCTGTAGTTGGACATTTCTCTCCCACCTGCCAGTTCCCAAAATAAACATACAGAGGCTTATATTAATTACAGATGCTTGGCCAATAGCTCAGGTTATTATTAACTAACTCTTACATTTAAATTAACCCATTTCTATTCATCTATGTATTGCCATGTGGCTCGTGGCTTTACCTGTCCTCTAACATCTCTTGCTTCCTAGGCAGCTGTCTCATGTCTCTCTGACTCTGCTTTTCTTCCCCCCAGAATTTTCAGTTTGGCTTTCCTGCCTAGTCCTAGTCTGCCTTGCTATAGGCCAATCAGCTTTTTTTAATTAACTGATGATAGTAATACATATTCACAGCATACAGAAGGATTATTCCACAGCATTTCCCCTTTTTTGTCTAATTAAAAAGGAAGGTTTTAACTTTAACATAGCAAGATTATATATAACAAAAATAGTTATTGAGAATTATAGTTACAATGTCCAGTCCATTTGTATTTGGCAAAATTAGAGAAAATATTTTATTATCTATCTTATCTTGGTGAGTCTAAAGTTTTATATCTAATTTACTTTTATTATAACTAAGAAAATCTATAACTATGACTACCTAGTCTTCCACTCCATCAAAGACCCCAGAAGGATGCAATGTTACCTAATGACAGGGACATACTGCTGCCTGGACAGTCACACAAAGTTCTTCTGTAACATTGGGGCATCCAACTCTGGTCTACAGGCCTAGCATATCTGGCAGACTTTGCTGTGAAGCAGGGAATTCTGAAGGACTACCTTGCCTATCTTGTCTTGGCAAAGTTTGGTAGTTGCCTATTTTGTGTCCTGTTGGTCCAGTTTGGACAGTAACTGTCAGCAATTGAGGCAAGGGCAGTTTCTTTGCCCACATGGCTAGCTTTTGCCAAAAAGGAAAACAAACTCCATATGGAGTTTCTTCGATGCCCATCATCTTCTCTGAAGTACATTGGTGCTGCCAGGAGCAGACATGTCTCACTATCATGAAAAGTCTGAGTTATTGAAACATTTTAAATGCTATACTGTGTAGGTCTTTGAAATGTTTGAAGATTACCTATCTAGAAAACCTAACTAACATGACTATAAGTTTGACTATTACAGATGACTATTAATCTGTATTTCTTAATTATACATTACATTTTTTTTTGAGACAGGGTTTCTCTGTCTAGTTTTGGTGCCTGTCCTGGATCTCACTCTGTAGACCAGGCTGGCCTCAAACTCACAGAGATCCGCTTGGCTCTGCCTCCCAAGTGCTGGGATTAAAGGCATGCGCCGCCTCTGCCACCGCCACCACCTGGCATACATTACATTTTTAATTGAGCTGCATAAACACAATACCTTAAACAAGAGTAGAAATATACATACAGTATAACAAAATTAAATTTGTATCAATAAATTAAATCCATGCCAATGTAAAATATTTTGAGATTAACTATAGTTTTTTTTAAATTAAAGTAGATTCAATAATCTATCCTTTCCCCCCATCATTTCTAAATCATATCCCCATTTCTTCTTTTAGAAAGAGATCTCTGAATTTAATTTTTTTATTTGGTCTTTTTTTGACTATGACCAATAACCATTTGTAACCAAACACCCTTAAATGAAAACAAACATTTATAGCCAATATTTTGGGAATGTGGGCATAGTTTTCTAAACTACTTCCCACTGATTAGGGGTGCTGGCAATCTTTGGGGACCCTGAGAAAATCAGGATAATTGTTAAGTCTTCACTGGAGTATTCTGTGAGGTTGAAGATTACCCATCTAGAAAACCTAACTAACATGAACTAAGCAGCCTGGAAAGCTGTTCTGGATGCTGGATCATCTGGGCCATCATTTTCATTGGTGTCTGGTCCCCTTGCCCTGAAAATATACAAACTTTTAAAGGTAACACACATATCTGTATCAGTACAAGTATAGACTATGCATTGCACACAAGTCCGCTAAAGATGATTTTCTATTACGTGTTTGGGCAGGTAAAATATATATTACATGTCTTGTAGTTCTTCTAGGTTTATTTTTTATGTCTGTAGTCAGGATTTCAGGGGTCTTCTTCAATCAAACCTGATCATCTTTAACTTTGAATGAATCACAGCCTTTTATTTCCTGTGGAAAGAAAAGCATAACCTCTTTCCCAAAGAAACATATCTTTTCACTTAAATTTTGAAGTCAAGATGCTTTTAAAATATATAGATTGGTTTAATCCAGCAGTTTCCATAATCCAATGTCTCTTAGCAGTCAAAAAATTCAAAGGCAGCACAATAACATACAGGATCCAGACTCTCTGTGTATTTTCCATCTTTACATGGCTTATTATATTTTTTTAATTATTCTATTTTTAAAGAAGTTTTTCTACTCTTTTCTTTTCTCTCCCAAGCCTACATATATTTTTTTAACACACTATACCCTGTTTAGAGAGATTTTGTTTGTTCGTTTGAATCTGTCTTTACTGCATATCTGTAACCCTTTCTGTCTGTATGAGCAAAAACCCTAAAACCACCACGCAGCTTACAGACAGAGCTTGCACTGATAGCTTCATCCAGCAGGCAGCAGCTGAGGAATGCCTCTCTGTACTGCAGTCCATGTAAGAGGCTGCAGAATCCGACCATTACTGCTTAGTTCATGGCGGTTGGTGGTCAGCTCCAAATCACAGGCAGCTGTTAGGAGATGCATCTCTGCACTGGAGCTGGCATGAGACTGAGACTAGGAAGTTGCTTCTGGCTCTGGTTTTATGTGTTTAGAACATTCTTTTAAGCTTTTTTAGGTTTCATATGGAAATTTCGGCCCCACGCTGGGCACCATATGTAGTCGGAAGCTTCTCTCCCACCTACCAGATCCCAAAATAAGTACATAGAGGCTTACATTAATTACAAATGCTCAGTCAGTAGCTCAGGCTTACTATTAACTTGCTCTTACATTTAAATTAACCCATTTCTCTTCATCTATACATTGCCATGTGGCTTGTAGCTTTACCTGTCCTCCAACATCTTTTGCTTCTTGGGCTGCTGGCTCCCATCTCTCTGACTCCACCCTTCTTCCCTCCACCCTCCACCTCTGCCCATCCCCAACCCCCCAGCATTTTCAGTTTGGCTTTCCTGCCTAGCTTTATTCTGCCTTACTATAGGTCAATCAGCTTTTTTTTTTTTTTTATTAACCAATGAGAGTAATACATATTCAAAGCGTACAGAATGATTATTCCACAGCAACTTCCAGCTCTGGAAACTCCATGCCTCTATCCCAGCACTCAGTTCTGCTGCCTGTGGAGAAGGTGGCTCCTGCCCTGGTCGCACATCCTCCACTTAGAGAATATGTGACTCCGGTTGATGTGACCATGCCAGGTGCACACAGGTGTCCACCACGACAGACTGCCCTTTTGCATCTGGACAGCCATGACCATCAGGTGCAAAAAGGGTCGAGTGCAGCCACTTTGCGATGTGGGAATTCACATCATTTCCTTTGGATGTGGGCATGCCCTGTGCAAGGGCCTCAGTTCTGAAGTGCAGTCCCTGTCTCTGTCTCTCCACAGGGCTGTTTGAGAAACATAAGCTTCTCTTCTCCTTCAACATGACCATCAAGATAGAGCAGGCAGAGGGGAGGGTCCCCCAGGAGGAACTGGACTTCTTTCTAAAAGGTAACGAGCTTACTGGCTTTTCACTCTCCTGTCCTCTTCGGGCACCTGGGACATGTGTGTCCATTCACTATAAACACTACCAGCAGCAAAATCTCTCTCAAGCTTGGTGTCCAAAGGCACAGGTCATCCAGCAACCCTCAGAAACACTTCCTGGTTGACTTAAGGCACCTTTGCCAGGGGCTGTGTTGAGACTGGAGGCCTGGCCAAGCTGCCCAGCTGGGCTCACTGGTGACAAGCACCAGCCCATGCCTCCTCACTCGTTGGCAAAGGGACCACTCCCCCAAAGCAGGAACCATGGAAATGTGGTGTGCATAGTCAGTGTGCTGGGCATGGACAGCCCATGGCTATCACCCTCTTCTCTCTGTGATTAGGGAACATTTCCCTGGATAAGAGTAAACGGAAGAAGCCGTGTACCTGGCTGTCAGACCAGGGCTGGGAGGACATCATTCTCCTGTCAGAGGCGTTTTCAGACATTTTTGGGGAGCTTCCCGATGATATCGAGGAACACATCACCACCTGGCAGGACGTGAGTGTGCGCATTCTCTCCTCTCCTTCCCTACACAGCTGCTATCTCCACACTGAGCCCACAGCCTCCCTGGTGCCAGGAAGACACTTTCCAGGGAAGCTACCCCATGTGGCCAGTGCCCTTAAATCCCTGGATACACTTTACTTCATCCAGTCCTGCTATCTATGTAGGAGAACCAGCCACCCCTTCACCCATCCATCTGTCCCTTATCCATCCATCTACCCATTATCCATCCATAATCTCTCTATCCTCCATCCATCTAATCATTCATCTAATTGCTGATCTGCCTATCTGTTCATCATCAATTTATCTATCACCCATCCATCTATTCATCCATTTGTCTATTACCCATCCATCTGCTCATTCACCCATCTATTACCCATCCATCCATTTATTCATCCATCTATTACCCATCCATTCATTTATTCATTCACCCATCCATCCATCCATCTGCTCATTCACCCATCTGTCTATTACCCATCCGTCCATCTGCTCATTCACCCATCTGTCTATTACCCATCCATCCATCTGTTCATTTACCCATCCAACTGTTCATGGATCTGTTCATCTAGCCATCACCCATTCATCAGTCTGTCCATATGTCCACCAGTCCATCCTTTAATTCATCTGCCCATCACCCATCTATCCAACTGTTTATCTGTCCACCTATCCCTCTATCACCCATCCACCTGTCCATCCATTCATCCAACTGTTCATCTATCCATCCATCCATATAATTGTTCATCTGTCTCTCCATCTCTCCATCACATATGACCTGTCCATCCATCCTTCCAAGAAATACTTCCTGGGCCTCTCCTGGCTCCCTGCTGTGCCATCTGAACTCCACAGTGATTGTGACTCGGCTTTTCCAGTTTTCCAGCTCATGGTTTTTGGTGTCAACAATAAGAGCTGGATCAAAAGTTCAGATTTGTCCTCTCTTTTTGGTGGCTCTTGGCACCGTCACATACACACGGTGGCCCGTGCCATTCCTGAGCTGATGCCCCGGTCAACACTCTTTGCTTCTGGCAGTGGTATGACCTGGATTCCCTGGAGCAGTTCCCGTTCCCCCTGGGCTATGACGAAAACATCACTGCATTCCAGAAACTGCTTATCTTACGCTGCTTCCGGGTAGACCGGGTATACCGTGCAGTAACTGACTACGTGACCCTCACCATGGGAGAGAAGTGAGTGCCCCACCCCTGGCCCACAGGAGCAGGGCTAGCCTGCTCTAAGGGACTTGGTCCGAGTGCTCCAGACAAACATGAGGGGCCACCGTCAGGCAGAAAGGGAAACTTAAAGTATTTTAATTTTTTTTTTTTTTTTTTTGGTTTTTCGAGACAGGGTTTCTCTGTGTAGCTTTGTGCCTTTCCTGGAACTCACTTGGTAGCCCAGGCTGGCCTCGAACTCACAGAGATTCGTCTGGCTCTGCCTCCCGAGTGCTGGGATTAAAGGCGTGCGCCACCACCGCCCAGCTGTATTTTAATATTTTAAATTATTAAATTTGTGCATGTGTGGGAGTACAGGTACATATGTGAGAGAGTGGGTGCGTGTGTGTGTATGTGCATGTGTGTGTGCGCACGTGTGTGTGCACATGTGTGTGGGGGGGTGCGTGTGTGGTGTGCATGTGTGTGTGCGCGCACGTGTGTGTACGTACATGTGTGCGTGGGGGTGGGGAGTGTTTGCGCACGTGCGCGTGGGTGCGCTTTGAGAACAGACCTCAACCTTAGGTGTCATTCTTCAGCAGCCATCCACTTTGTGGTGGTTTTTTTAAATTTATTATTTTATTTTATTTTATTTTATTTTATTTCAAGACAGGGTTTCTCTGTGTAGCCCTGGCTGTCCTGGAACTCAGAGATTGCCTGCCTCTGCCTCCCGAGTGCTGGGATTAAAGGTGTGTGCCACCACTGCCCGGCACCTTTTCTTAATTTTCATTAGTTCTTTGAAAATTCCATACGATGCATTTTGACCATATCCGCCCCTCCTCTGGCTCCTCCCATACCCCCTCCCATCTTTGTGTTCTCACCTTTTAAAAACCCATTGAGTCCTGTTTGTGCTGTCCATATATCTTGGATGTGTGGCCTTCCATTGGAGCATGGTGGACCTACCGTGCTCACAGCTTTGGGGGGAAAAAAAGTACTCTATCCATTGTCAATAGCTCCTTGGGTAGGGGTGGGACTTTGTGCCCACCTTCCTGCCAGAACTTGTGGATCCACAAGTCATATGGGTCCTAAGGGAAGCTACTCTGCTAAACATGCAGTATTAAACTGATTTCTAATGATCCAATTGTGACCCTGCACAGAGGCTTCTTCCGGCAGGAATTCTGATTTTTTTTTTTTTTTAATATGAAATCCCCTTCTCTTTCTGGATTGGTTGCTGTCTTAGTCTGTTCCACCTTGCTACAACCAAATATTTGATGCTGGGTGATACAGAACGGAAAGAGGTTTATTTGGCTCATGATTCTGATGGCCAGAATCACAGCCTGGCTGCATCACAACCTGGCAAAAAGAGAAAGAGCCACGTGCCAAAGAAGCCAGGCACACGAGGAGCCTCACTTTGTAACTACCTGATGACGTGAAAAGGAACCCAGTCAGTCCTGTTGGAAGTGTGTTAATGCCTTTCAAGGCTGGTGCCTTGGTGACCAGCGGGCTCTACTCTTTAAACCCACCATTTCTGGATAACATCATGTTGGGGTCCATGTTTGTTTGGGGGACAAACACTATCTAAATTAGAGTATAACTGATTAAAAACCCTACAGGGCAGTGTGGGGCATGCCCATGGAGCTGTTGATGTGTGATTTCTGGGTTTGTGCCCGAGGCCTATGCACACGAAGGGCAGGTCAAAGCACCCGGCTCGGGATCAACTTGCTGAAACCCAGTGTGCAGAGATCACGTGGGGTAGAGGGAGCCAGAGAGGTCTCTGCTCCAGGAGGGCATCACCTGGTGTGCCGGATCTGTGTGTAACGGGATTCTCAAAAAACCAGGACTAGCCGGGTGGTGGTAGCACACGCCTTTAATTCCAGCACTCAGAGGCAGAGCCAGGCGGATCTCTGTGAGTTTGAGGCCAGCCTGGGCTACAGAGTGAGATTCAGGACAGGCACCACAACTATACAGAGAAACCCTGTTTCGAAAAACAAAAAAACAAAAACAAAAAACGAAACAAAAAACCCAAAAACAAACAAACAAAAAACCCAGGACCAGTGTGTGAAGAGCTTCATGAGAGCCCTAGTCTGCAGTTCTGGATGCTGAGGGGTGGGGTGAGACAATACGTTAGGGAGGTGGCCTAGAGCTGTCCTGCAGGCTGCTTCACGTTCTCTGTTTCGACCCGACAGGTATGTGCAGCCTCCGATGATCAGCTTCGAGGCCATTTTCGAGCAGAGCACCCCCAATTCACCCATCGTATTCATCTTGAGTCCTGGCTCTGACCCTGCCAGTGACCTCATGAAGCTGGCTGAGCGCAGTGGCTTTGGGGGCAATCGCCTCAAGTTTCTTGCAATGGGTCAAGGTCAAGAAAAGGTAACTAGTGGGTTCCATGTGAGCTGTGGCCAGCAGTGCTCCCTGGGTGGAGAGGAAGTCAGGCTCAAACCACGTGACACTGGAGATGGTTTGGCTGTGGTCTCCTCACCTCCTGTGACCACTGGACTCCACTTCAAAGCCCCCTGTCACCATGGTCCCATACGGGTCAGTGGTCTTAGGCTCCTGGCGTGTGGCTCCTGGGGATTTTCCAGGTGGCCCTTTGGAGGCTGTCTGTCCCATGCTATGCTACCTGCCAGCTCACTGTGACAGGGCACAGCACTCAGGGAAACTCGGGGTCAGAGGAAGCCAACTACTAGCCCTGGCTTTGTTATGAAGTGTCTGTGAAGCTCTGGGAAACACGGCCACCAGCGCCCGGGACAGGAATAGTGACACTGGGTAGACAGGGCATGGCAGACAGAACTCTCTTTCCAACCTCAAAACTGAAGGAAGCCATTTCCATGCAAGTGCCACCCAGGCCTTGGGGCCTCTGAAGACCAAAACAGTGTTGAAGGGAGGGCTACTGCCTTTGCGGTACACTCAGGAAGGGGTCGTGGACCACCTCTGTGCTCCGGGCCCTGTAGGTCTGAATCCTCTGGGCCAGTTCTGCTTCCTGGAGGGATGGGAAGAACTCCTGCAGGCCTGCTCAGGTGCAGTCTCAGATGCAGTGTGACTGTGAAGGAGGTTGGGGATCTTGGGGCTGTGGAGGCTGCAGAGGCATGAGGCTCATCTTGTAAGCCATGACTGGCCCTGAGGTCACAGATGGCAGGAAGACTGTCTCGGGATGGTTTCCGCCTTAGCTCCTGGATCCCCGGATCCTTCTGGCGCTCCCTTGAAGCACACACAGGGTTGGCCTAGCTTGGGAACGATCCTCCGCCCCCACCCCACCTCACTCCCTCTCCTGCAGGTGGCGCTGCAGCTGCTGGAGACTGCCGTGGCTCGGGGACAGTGGCTCATGTTGCAGAACTGTCACCTCCTGGTCAAGTGGCTGAAGGACCTGGAGAAGTCCCTGGAGAGGATCACCAAGCCACACCCTGACTTCCGTCTGTGGCTCACCACAGACCCCACCAAGGGCTTCCCCATTGGAATCTTGCAGAAATCCTTAAAGGTCTGCCTTGGAGCATCCATACAGAGATGTTACAGCTCTGGTCCCGGTCACTGTCATAGGGATCCTAGTGTGAAGGGGATACCCCGTGGACCCACCCCACTCTCCTTAAGTGGCTGTGGGACTTGGGGGTGTGTGTGTGCTCTCTAGATCTCCCATTCCAGCTGGAGATATGCCGTGGGAGCAGGAGGTGGCAGAGGGCTCCTGGGTCAGGCCTGCCTTCTGTCCTTCTGCAGGTAGTCACGGAGCCGCCCAACGGGCTCAAACTGAACATGCGGGCCACCTACTTCAAGATCTCCCATGAAATGCTGGAGCAGTGTCCACATATCGCCTTCAAGCCCCTGGTCTACGTGTTGGCCTTCTTCCACGCCGTGGTACAAGAGAGGAGGAAGTTTGGCAAGATCGGCTGGAATGTGTACTATGATTTCAACGAGTCCGACTTTCAGGTGAGCATGGCGACGTCTGTCCAGCCAGTGTACCCCTACCTGGCTGGCTTCTGTACCTGCCTTCCAAGTTCACCAACAACAAGGTGCAGGCTGAGTGGCTGTTAACCACAGCTCTTCCTCCTCTCTAAGGTCTGCATGGAAATCCTAAACACGTACCTAACGAAAGCCTTCCAGCAGCGTGACCCGCGCATCCCGTGGGGCAGCCTCAAGTACCTGATCGGAGAGGTGATGAGGCCTGGGTGCCTCCTGAGGGCTGGGGTCTGGGACTGAGACACCTGTCCTTTGAACCCTTAGGATCATCCTTGTTCCTGCCCCCCCCCCACTCCTTACCACCCCAAGGCCCCTGAAAAATACTCTTGCATCTTCATGGTTGTCCCTTGACAAACTCCATTTGCAGGGAGGTCTCTTGTGTGGCTCGAGGGCTGCCGGGCCCCTGCTAATCTTCCTCTGGGCAGTTCCTAGCTTGCCAATGTACTGAGCACATCCAGGGAGCCTTGCTGTATTCTTGGGGTGTGGGTACCCTGACTCTAGCTGAATTCATGGGGAAAGCTCTAGATTTGGGGAATTCTGCAATGCAGAAGGACTAACTGCTGGTGTCTAGGTTCTTGTCTGTCTGTCTGTCTGTCCCATTTGGGGATTTTCCCAGTCGCATTAGGCTCCCTGTGGGCTGCTTCATACTTTTGCTCTGTTCAAGAAATCAAGAAAAATCAAGACCACAGTGTGATTTTATAGATAAGCCCCCTTCTTGTCTATGTGGCCCAGAAGGTTATTTGAGTAGACAGGTTGGAGCTGGGCAGTGGGAAGGGCTAGAGCTGTAGGTGCATGTGGCCTTATGGGTCCCCACTGACTCTCCCCTACTCTGAGCTCAGGTCATGTATGGAGGCCGGGCCATCGACAGCTTTGACCGGCGTATCCTCACCACTTACATGGACGAGTACTTGGGAGACTTCATTTTCGATACTTTTCAACCATTCCACTTCTTCCGGAACAAGGAGGTGGACTATAAAATCCCCGTGGGTGACGTGAAGGATAAATTTGTAGGTGAGCTGTCCCAGGGTGAAGAAAGTTCTTTGAGAGATGACAGATTTTCATCTACTTTTTCTGTGGTTGACTGGAACTCTTTGCCACCATCTCCTGATGGGGCTGGTCAAGTGAGGCTGTCCCCCTGGGCCCTGCCTCACCTTAGAGCTGCTCCTTAGCTGAGGTCACCAACCCTGGAACTTCACCCGGAAGGGCGGGTGACACTGGGAAGGTCACTCGGCCATCTGCACAGCAGATACAGTGCATGTCCAGGTGGCGTAGGGCCTTTATTTTAAAACACATCAGCAATGGAATTTTGATTTTGGGAACTGTGCAGGAGATGTGATCAGGAACACACAGTACAACCTGCTCGCTCTCTCTCTGATTCTAGAAGCCATTGAGTCCCTCCCACTTGCCAACACGCCGGAAGTGTTCGGTCTCCATTCCAATGCTGAGATTGGCTATTACACACAGGCAGCTCGAGACATGTGGTCCCATCTGCTGGAGCTACAGCCACAGACGGGTACAGCTGCCAGGGAGCCCCTTAGCTGGGTTGGGGGCAGAGGGGTGCTACTGGTGGATGCAGGTAGCTTGCCCAAGAACAAGGAGGCTCTCAAAGCCCCATCTTCCACGCAGCTAGCCTCGAAATCTCTTAAAGTGCCCTCCTTCCAGGGGAATCCAGCAGTGGCATTAGCCGTGACGACTACATCGGCCAGGTGGCCAAAGACATTGAGAACAAGATGCCCAAGATCTTTGACCTGGACCTGGTCCGGAAGCACCTGGGCTTAAACATTTCACCCACCTCGGTGGTGCTAATGCAGGAGCTGGGACGATTCAACAAGCTCGCTATTCGCATGACCAGGTCTCTGGCTGAGCTCCAGAGAGTGAGTGTGACCCTATGGGCATGGTCCTACCCATCGGGGGAAGCCCCTGGCCCTCCCACAGCCCTGCTGAGGACTCTCTTCTGACAACAGGCCTTGGCTGGGGAAGTTGGGATGAGCAACGAGTTGGATGACGTAGCCAGGTCTCTCTTCATCGGGCACATACCTAACATCTGGAGGAAGCTTGCCCCTGACACCCTGAAGACCCTTGGAAACTGGATGCTCTACTTCCTGCGGCGGTTCAACCAGTACACACTGTGGGTGAGTGCCGGGCCACTGTGGGTCTGTTTCTGACCACCCACCCACACCCGTCTGCCCAGTGTGGACCCTTGTGAATGTGTATTGGGTGCCCCAGGGATGCCCTCAGTTGCTATGGGGCAGTCTGTGCTGGTATG
Organism: Peromyscus nudipes; assembly: GCA_902168325.1. Classification (NCBI taxonomy): domain Eukaryota; kingdom Metazoa; phylum Chordata; class Mammalia; order Rodentia; family Cricetidae; genus Peromyscus; species Peromyscus nudipes. Next base: position 40,768 of record CABHPH010120578.1, read on the forward strand.
CCTTTGTGAGTCTGATTTACTATGCACATGAGATGATTTCATCTAAATGTCTTGGCATCTGTTCTAGCTCATTTTTAGGGTCTTTATCCTTCCTCCTAGGGGTGGACATTTAGGTGGCAACTATGTACATTTGTGTTACCAAGAGCACTGTGGTCACTGTCCATGAATGCAGTCAGTGTGTATACCACGCACCACAGAGCACACACGCACTTGATATATTTGTTGTTGTGAGATAGCCTCTAAATCTGTAGCCCAGGCTGGCTTGAACTGGTGGCAATCGTCCTGCCTTAGCCTCCCAAGTGTTGGGATTACAGGTGTAAGCTGAAGTCTGTCTGGGTTTTCTAGAAAGTCGAAGTCATAATACTTGGGGAGTGACGTTTGTTTTCTTCTGAAAACAAGGCCTTTTGAGTTTGTGGCCTTTGCCCACCGATGGAACATCTGATTGTTTTTGCCCCGAGTTTCTTTAATGAAGGTGAAGTGGAGGGTGTTTCATATGCTTCAAGACATTTGTGTGTTCTGTGAACTGACATGTCTGCTTCCTTTTGACAGAAGACTCCATCTTTTTATATTGATTTTTTAAAACTCTATGTATGAAGTATGCGTCTATCTGTGTGTGTGAAGAAATGCATTCAGGTTTGTATGTGGAAGTCAGAGGACAACTTGGGAATCAATCCTTGCCTTCCACCTTATTTGAAGACAGGGTCCCTGGTTCACTGCTAAGCCCTACAAGGTAGCTGGCCTGTGAGCCTCTGGCCATCCTCTTGTCCTGTCCCCCGTCTCGTGGAGGGGCCCTAGGATGACAGGTGGGTGGCAGCACACCCAGCTATGTGGTTTCTAAGGGTCCAAACCCAGGTCTTGTGTGGCAAGGGCGTGGTCTAAGAACTGTCTCCTTAACCCTTTTCATTGGTTTTTAAGAGCTCTTTGTATATGAGAAAGCAACCCTTGGTCTGCTGGTGATGCATGGACTCCTCCCTGCTGGGAGCCATTTACTCTGATGGTGGTGGTGGTGGTGGTGGTGGTGGTGGTGGTGGTGGTGTGTGTGTGTATATGAGGTTTTAAGTTTGAATGCAGTCAAAAGTCTTTTCTTTGGTGGCTTCTGGACTTTGCAATTCTCCACTTGGACTGTGAGAGGTCTGATGTGGTACTTGTGTGGGTTTGTGTCTGCATGTATGTGTGTGTGTGCACATGTGTATAGAGGCCAGACATGAACCTTGAATGCCATTCCTCATGGGCCATGACCTCGTTGAAACAGGGCTTCTCATTAGGACCTGGGGTTCACTGGTTTGGCTAGGCTGGCTGGTCAGGGAACCTTAAAGATCTTTCTCTCCTGTCTTAGCACTGGGATTACAAGCATGTGCCACCATGCCTGATGTTTTTAATGTGGGTTCGGAGGATCAAATCCCCACATTTGTGTGGCAAGCACTTTGATGACCTTGGTGTCCCCCTAAATTTTTTGGCCTACCTGGAGTTTGGTGGTCAGCTTTTTCCCAGATGGGCAGCTAACTGATCCAATATCAGCATTTGTCACCATGGGAAATCGGGTCTTTTATCAGCTTTGAACCGGGTGTCACAGCCCAGGCTTCTGCTCCAGTCTACCTCCTTCCCTACCAGGTTACCGAGAGCGAGCCCAGTGTGATGTGGCTCTCGGGGCTGCACATACCGGAGTCCTACCTCACAGCACTGGTACAGGCCACATGCCGGAGGAATGGTTGGCCACTGGACCGGTCCACCTTGTTCACACAAGTGACCAAGTTCCAGGATGCTGATGAAGTGAATGAGCGTGCTGGGCAAGGTACGGTGAGGGTCACATACCTTGGTCTCCATTTGAGGCTTTCCTCCCAGGACCATCCCCCAGCTCAAAGGGATGAGCACCATGTGGATCAGGCCATGCTTGAGCTGGGCTGCTGCCTACAGTGCTGTTTGTGATATCTCAGAGAACAGTTTCTCACTGGAGACTAGCACAGTCACAATGGATGGCAGGGAGGCCTAACCATGTTAGTTTGTGGCAAGTGGGCTCCCAGGTCAAGTGAGTTTTCAAAGAGATCCCTGAGTGCCTTTCCCTGAAGGGTGGAAGTGTGGGAGCCAAAGAACACATAGGCTAGCCCGGAGCCTGGTCTGGCATGCCCCTTTTTGTTTGTTTTGAGACAGGGTTTCTCCGTGTAGTTTTGGTGCCTGTCCTGGATCTTGCTCTGTAGACCAAGCTGGCCTCGAACTCACAGAGATCCGCCTGGCTCTGCCTCCCGAGTGCTGGGATTAAAGGGGTGCGCCACTGCTGCCCGGCTCATGCCCAACCTTTTGACACTGTGATATGACACTACAAAGTCCCCACTTGAGAACTGCATAATCTAAAAATCACAAAAAAACAAGACAAACAAACAAACCACCTCTCCTACTGTTTTAAGTAGGTCTGCAGTTGTAAGGGCTGCAGTCATCCCTTTCCTCTGCCCATGGGATACATCTGCTAGATGTGCTGATTTCAGCTCAGCCAGCAGCACTCTATGCAGGTGCCAGTTGGAAACTGTTTCCCTAGCCAGAGTCCACTGAACTGCAAAGAACAGAAGCCCCTTTGTATCTGGTTGAGAGTGGATTAATGGGGCAGGTCTCGGGGACCCTCAGGTCTCACTGGTGAGCATCCAGCTGCCACTCTGTGGGGCAGGTAGACAGTTTTTGCCTTTGGTGAGAGCGCTGACTCCTAACCACTATAGACCACCAGTAAGGTTTGATGTTGTTGCTTTTGGGGTCTCTGCATGCTAGAGACCACACTCCTCTTGGATTTCCCCCTTTGGTTCAGAGGATGCTGGGATTACCGTGTGCCTGCTCTGAGCTGTGTGTCCTGAAGCCAGGGTCCAGGGAGAGAGGTGCTGCCTGGACCCACTTCCTTAGAGCCGCGTCTTCTGTCTAGCTATTCTTTCACACGGGGAAGTGGGGGCAGAGTTGAGCCCCCTTAGTGACCTTTGTACTTGTTCTCTGTGTGCACCTTTGAGAGGAGAGTAGCCCCACAAGACACAGATGCATCTTGTCACCCCCAGGGTGCTTTGTCTCGGGGCTCTACCTGGAGGGCGCTGACTGGGACATAGAGAGAGGGTGTCTCATCAAGAGCAAGCCCAAGGTGCTGGTGGTGGATCTGCCCATCCTGAAGATCATCCCCATTGAAGCTCACCGCCTGAAGCTGCAGGTGACAGTCACCTCCCTGGCCCCATGGTGCCTTCCCTCCTCTCAGGGCGGGATAGGGAAGCCTTGCGGGGGCATGATTAACACTATGGGGCCAGTTCAGGGGAAAACACTCTAGCATACATGCATGTGGGTGTCCATCATCCACAGCGGTCAAGTCCAAGCTCAGAGCTCCCTCCTTAGGAAATTCTGGACACACTATTTGAGTCAGAAAGTGGCTCCATCTACTGTGGACAGCAGGTGCCTTCTACTTTGCCTGGCTGGGAACCATCTTTGATGAGCTGTCGTGGACCAGGCAGCACTGGCCCAGCCACCCCATGGTGAAATACTCAGTCTGAATCCCTCTAGTCATGAACGGATGCCTCCAACCCTGAGAGGATGTCACCTGCCTTTCCCTTGCAGAACACCTTCCGGACCCCAGTCTACACCACCTCCATGAGGAGGAATGCCATGGGAGTCGGCCTAGTGTTCGAAGCTGACCTCTTTACCACGAAGCACATCTCACACTGGGTGCTACAGGGGGTATGCCTCACCTTGAACTCAGATTAACCCCAGCGTGTGGAGGACTACATGGAGCTACTGTGCCTGTGGCAGGCCATACCGGTGCTGGCGCCTCACCAAGAATGGGAGACTGACGTCGTTTCGGGGAGTTTCCCCAGGGGGCCAGGTGGAGTGGCGGAGGATGGTGTTTGATGCTGATTTTCCTTGCAGTTGAAATCAGCCATCTAAACGTACTTTTCCATTAAATGAATCTTGTTTTGCAATGGGTTTTTGTGTGTGGATGCATGTCAATCTTCTTGTTCATTCCTCAAGTACTTTCCTTGTGTTTTTGAGATACAATCTCAATATCCTGGTGCTTATTGACTTGCCAAAGCCTCAGGGTCCCTGTCTTCACCTCCCCAGGGCTGGGGTCACACACAAATCTGCACCACCACACTTAGTTTTTGTTTGTTGTTTTTTAAGATTTTATTTCTGTGTATGTGTGTGAGCCTGCCTGAATACACGTGCACCACATGTGAGGTGTTGGGGTCCCTGGAGGTACAGCCAATTGTGAGCCGCCATGTGAGTGCTATAATCAATCGGCAGCAGCGTCTCCAGCCTTGGCTTTGCTTCTCCATCATTCTTCTCGAGAACTCTGGACACAGCACGCACCAGTGCAAGTTTTAAGGCAAGTGCATTCTCTTCCTTTCTGTTAAGCCACTGGTGTGGGGTTCTACCCGTCTCGGCTCCGGCACCTGCCCTTTGCTGGCAAGCGCATGGAAAACTGAGGCTGCTGAGGCAAGTGTTCAGTTCCTGCCCAAGCTCCGGACCCCCCCTCCCAGGCCTTTGTGTGGCTTGGGGACAAATGGCTACTGGCTGTCTCTCTCATAGTGAGGCTGGCCTGGCCAGCTGGGGACAGGAAGGCAGTATGGAGCCTGGGCAGGACAGAAGGCAGCTTCTGCCCGGAAAGGCAGGCGTACCAACATGGCAGCGACAGCTCTGCGCAGCGACATCCCCACCCCCACCTGCTAGTCCTCCCTCCCACTTCCTCCAGTCCCTCGGTGCTTCAAAAAGACAGAGGAGAAGGAGGGTGGGTTTAGAAAATAACATTTGTTGGATCCTGAACATTTGGATGAAACTAACAAAAAATTATGAACACACCTTCAGGTTGGGGTGACATGGGGGTGAGGTCATCTTGCTTAGGTCATGTGACGTACAGCTGCTCGGCAAAGGGACTGTGGGAAGGCAGGAGTCTCCCGGTAGGGAGCAGAAGCTGCTGCTCTGCCCTGCTAGGCTGCCCTGGATCTTGGGAGAGGCAAGTCCTTAGTTTGCTTTGACTTCAAGCGGTTCTGATTCTGAGTGTGGCATGTGATGCAGCCGTGGCCTGGGCCTTGTCTAGGACTGTGCCGAGATCTCATGGCGAGGGGCTGGAAGCAAGCTATTGGCATGCAGGCATTGGCCACGGTGCCAGTAAATATCTTCAGTGGGGACACCATCATAGCATGTGTCTCTATGGGCCAGGAGCCAGGCTGCGATGGAGGAAACGTTTGGCATGGATGGGGTGAGGAAGGTGTGGGCGAGGTTCCCTGTGCCGGCGGCGCTCACAGTGCGTGGATGGCTGCGGGGCTGGCCGCAGGCTTCACACAGTTCGGTCCGTCCCTGAGTGCTTCCGCACCACCTTCCCTGTGTTCACTTGGTCCACAGCCCTCGTCTCCCCCTCAGGCTGGGCCTGGGGTGGACTGGCATGATGGATGCGATGAGCCACCCCGACATGGGTCTTGTGTGGCTTGTCTCGGGCTGGGCTATGTTGCCCGCTGGCGCCACGGTCTGAGGCGATGGGAGGTATGACCAGAGGCCGCTCCTTGAGCTGGACCTCAGCAGACTCCCGGGCCAGCAGGAATGGGGTAGGATCCGGCATCGCATCCACCGGCTCCCGCAGAAGGAGTTTGCGGCTCTCGGCTCCGAACCTGTAGACCTCCTCAAACTCAGGGTGCAGTGGGGCCGACAGGCTCTTCTTCATACGGCGGCGGGGTGTCTCCGGCAGCTTGTCCTTGGGGGGTGTGGGCTTGTAGCTGGCTAGTGCAGGGCCACCGGCTGGGCTGGCGTCAGAGGTGCCGCTGGAGCTCAGGAGCTTCTTCTTGGCTGCATGCAGTTGCGAGGTGAGGTAGGCCACGGTGCTGGCGCGCTGCTCTAACTCGCCGGACAGCATGCTCAGCTTGTGGCTCTTCACCTTCAGCTCCTCCAGGTACTTCTTCTCTCTCTCCCGGACGGTGTTCTCCAGCACAGCGATGGCAGCGTTCTTCTGCTCCAGTTCTTGCAGTAACTTGTGGTTTTCTTCCTCCTTGGCCTTCAGCTGGGCCTCCAGCTCTTCACAGCGCCTCTTCAGCTCCGTTGTTCTGGAAGAGCCGTCTCCTGCAGGAACAAGTCAGGTGCCAGGTCATGAGCCTAGTAGAGGAAGGAGATGCTCGTGGCCTGTGTGGAGGGCCCTGGCGAGGAGCCCTATGGTAGGCGGGGTGCAGGGTGGCCTGCAGGCCCTGCTCCCACTAAAGGCGAATCAGGGGGTCTCGAGGCCCCTCCCAGCTCTTGGTTCCCTGGCTTACTGCGTAAAAGAATGTCTCCAGAATCTGAAGGTGCTGAGGTTAAAACAGCTTGAGCGTCAGCTGGAGTCAGCGTCTCTGGAGTGCCAGCTCTACAAGTGAAGGGTGTCAGACATGTCCCTCAGGCCTAGACCCTGCTCTCTGTCACCTTCATTCTCCCAGCTGCCCCAATCTAGAACCTGTCCTCTCTGCTCCTCTGGTGCTGGCTGGCAGCCTGCTCTCCTCTCCAACCCGTCTGGCCTACTTCCCACTGGGTACCACCATCTCCCAGGCCTCCTTCAATCTGATCTGCTCCCTTCTTCCTCCCTTGGCCAACAATAACGCCTCATGGCTAACAAGCTGCCAGTCTGACAGGCCATCTGTTCCATGCCTTCTGCACCCACGTGAACCCTGAGCTGCCCGTCTCCTTGTTTCTTCTGTGTTGTGACCACTAGGGTTGATTCCACTCCAGATCTGTGCATCCAAAATCTGCCAATAGCCCTGCAGTGTCCGTGGGTTCTGGGAGCATGCTGTACCTCCCTAAGCCGGCAGCTTCGGGTAGACTCTGAGCTATTAAGAAGCCCCACGGGTGAGTGTACACTGCAAACTCATTGCAGGTAAACACAGACGTGTGTGTGTGTGTGTGTGTGTGTGTGTGTGTGTGTGTGTGTGTGTG
>CABHPH010120578.1:47680-71941 GCA_902168325.1 Peromyscus nudipes
TGTGTGTGTGTGTGTGTGTGTGTGTGTGTGTGTGTGTGTGTGTGTGTAGAGAGAGAGAGACCGAATCAGCAAATGTTATCCCTAGAAATGATGCAGTATGAGTCTTGGGTCTTTAGCCATAACCAAAACAATACAACCCCCCTCCAGCACTAGATTCTCCAGTGCAATGAGGAACCCCAGCCCAGTCAGCAGGCTTGACATCCACGCTCTTCCTCCATACACCTGCAGATGGGCCCTCCTCTCGGCCCTACCTCAAGCATGATAGACCTATAATCTCAGGCCTTTGGCTGCATCCCAGCCAGACACAACATTCTGGGATCCGTGTCCTCGGGGAATGCTAAGGGGGCTGACAGACCTGGGACAGTAGGGCAGACTCCCTGGTGCTGGTCAAAGACACAGTCCTTGACAGTCACAGGTTCTGGGCCATTACAGACACTGTCAGAGGCACACAGCCCTGGTCCCAGCAGAACAAGAAATCCAGGGCTCCTCAGTAAGGTGCTTTTTTTAGCTTCCTATCCCTAAGAGGCCTGGGCAAACACTGTCCTTCCCTGAAAATGACCTAGCTATCCAGCCGTCTGCTCTCAAGTGCAGTCTTGGCCAGATCTAGCAGGTGCTTCTGGGAGGTGCTGGTACCCCAGTCCTCTACATAATCCTCTCTGGAAATTTCTGACTTCCATTCTAGTCCACAGCCCTCTGCTCCCCACTGAGCAGTACTGCTTGATTCTGTTTGTGTCACTGGGCACTCAGGTGTGTAGACCACAGGGGAGAGACTCCGGATCCTCTTTGACCTGCCTTCTGAGCTTGTGTGTGATGTGCCTTGAACCGCGCACTAGTTACACCCCGAGGATGGGACATGCCCCCACAAAACCCACCCACCCAGAGGCTTTTCAAACCGCCCCCTCTGCTGAAGCAGCACCTCATACACCTTTGACAAGAGCCATGCTGCTGCTGAGGGTGTCCTAAAGGGGTGGTGAGGGACAGAGACAGAGGCTCCAGAGCTGCAGCAGACTAATCTGGGTAAAAGGGGGAGGTGTGAGACACCCTGGCTCCCCAGCACGGGCAGCGCCTTCCCAAGGCCTGTCATGGTGGGGGGGGGGGGGGGGGGGGGGGGGGGACAGACTGGCAGAGGACTCGGGTGTCTTTGTTCTGTGGAGACTGTGGTGGGTAGGCTCCCGCTCCAAGGCCTATGAAGCCTGACAGGGCCTTCTGCACCCACTCAGACGAAACCACGCAGGAGCGCTCAGGAGCAGTGCTCAGGAGTTACCCAGGGACAGAGTAACAAATGCTCAGTGATGTGACCTGAGGCTTCAACGAGGACTGGACTCTCATGAGAGCTTAGTCAGGGGAGAGGTCTCCCCAGATACATTTCTTTACCCTTCGGTCCCAGCTGGGTGCTAAGGAACAAGCCATTCTCCCAGGCCCAGAGCTCCTACAAGACTCCGTCTCCGTCATTTCTCTGGCCACCATAGTTTGCTATACTCTTGGGGTCCCCATGAGTCTCACTTGGGAAGCATATCTAGACTGCAGTCCAGAGAAAGATGGTCTCAACTTGTGGACTCACAGCCCTCCCCCCACATGGAGCACTGTGGCTGCGGGTCAGCCTTGGGTAAACTCTGGAGACTGGGGGAGGGGCTTCTGCCTAGCCGTCACTTCTCCTTTCTGACAAGTCACACTGAGGTTTATTTCTGGATTACAGAGTGATATACAGTCATGGTAGAAAAGCTAGAAAATTCTGAAAAGTATGTAACAGACATTCTAGACATATGTATCAATGGAAAGTGAAAAAAGCCACTCATCACTCCAGCCCACAGGTGTCTGAGGGCACAAACTTGTCTTTGCACAGGGAAAACCACCCTAAGCACATGACCAGTGGGAATACACTGCCAAGAAAACAAGATGCCCCAACATGTGGGGAGGAGCTCTTACCTGTCACATCGAAACTTTTGAGTGTCAGCTCATAGGTTAGATCTACAAAGGAAACATGACACACTGATTATCGGCGTACTTCACATCCATTCTGAAAACAGCACCAAATCCCAGCTGAGTAAGTTCTACCCTGTAGAAGCAGGGCCGGCAGTTCCAAGATCGATGTAAGAAACACCAGGGGTCAAGGTTCCTATTGGGGCTGCAAGAGGACCCGTGCCTCAAGAGTTCCCTTCCTCATCTTCCCCGCACACACCCCAACAGCACAGCAGAGCGAGGGAGCAGCGGCCCCTGGGACTGAGACTGCGCTGTGGTGAGTGCCTTAGGCACCTGCTCTTCTAGGGCGGGGCTGGCAGCTGAGTGGTGGGAAGACTTGCAGGGGTGTAGGTGGGGCGGGGCCTGCTCGCACCTGTGCAGTGCTGCTGCAGCCGCCGGATCTCAGCATGGAGCCCCTTGAGAGTGCTGGCATGCTCCCGCTGGAGGAAGAGCAGGTTCTTCTGTGCGCTGTGCAGCTGGTTCTCCAGGTTGGTGGCTGCCATGCTGACATCCAGGTGACCTGCGGAAACACAAAAGCATGCGAGCTGACAGGAGGCGGGGCTCTGGGTACATGTCACGGCAGGTGAGGTCCTGGGGCTTCAGGGCCCCCTTCTGATGAGCACCTGCCACATGCCAGGCCTCTGTGGGAACCAGCTGAGGGCATGAGTAGCGCCCAGTCCAGGACTCCAGGCTGCTTCTCCTTCCTGGAGAGGGAGAGACTCAGAAGGAAGACTGAAGAGTCAGTAGGTATGGAGCAGGGTTTATTCAAATTCAGGTCTCGTCTTTCCATTGTCCTGACTTCTGTGACTGGACTCCTAGGCACATTCCCTGGGAGCTACTGAGGTGAAGAGAAGAGGGGGAGGAAGAAGAAATCCGTGGCTACAGAAGTATGGGGTTCTCAGGCCCTGCCCTCAACTACAACTGGAGTAATGTGAAGTCAGACCATCTTTCTAGAAAAACTAAGGGACCTGGCCCAGCACTGGGACACACCAAGGACAGAACACAGTCAATACAGCTCTCGGTGCCTTCCCACAGGCCCTTCCTGAAGGAGCCCCTTCTCAAGGGCCTCCAGCATGCCCCTGGGGCCTGCCCGGCATGGGCACACTGCTGTCATCAGCTGAAGAGCCGTGTTCACCACTAAGAACTGTTTCCAGTGGACTTCAGCCAGGCCTGCCTTCCCTCACACCACCTGCTGAGGCAGCCAAGCCCCACCCAGCTCTGCCGCAGGAGAGTTGACAAATGCTCAGAAGGAAACAGAAAAGTGACTGGCGGGGCCAAGGAGACAATAACACATCCTAGCAAGACTAAGGTGACAAAAGACAGGACACCTGAGTTAGGGGGACATGTCAAGAGAAAGCAGACCGGGGCAAGGAACAAAGTTTGGTCTGGAGGGCATAAGCTGGTGAACTCCATCTGTGGAAGAAGCCCCTAGCCAAGGCACATCAGCAGCCTCAGCAACCAGCCGCAGGGCAAGGTGGGCCCTGCAACTCAAGATCCCAGTACTGTGTGCCAAGTGCATGGCCTTGGAAGAGGGCATTGACCATACCAGAGGAGCCAGTACAACCAAGGCCAAGTGAGCGGTGACATGTGAGGAGCAGTCCCTGGGCCCGCACCCACAGTAGGAGCCTCAGGCCAGAAGGGCAGCCCGGCCTGCTGTCTGAGCCTCCGTCATGGCAATGGTCTCCTGCACTCAGAAGCACTTTGTGCTCAACCTGGCAGGAAGGAAGTCTGGGGCCACGTGGACCCGTGTGCTTGGTGTCTGCAGGCTGGGGAGGGGGGGGGGTGAGAGGCCTGACAACCGTGTTTGCAGAGGACAGGCTCAATTCCATGGTCCTGTGAGCTCAGAGAAAGCTGAGCCCAGGTTTCAGGACTTGCAGGTCTAGGAAAACAGGGCAGCAACCTGGGCCTAGCAGGAGCGCACACAAATGCCATCCCCATTCTGACCCAGCTCCCCTACGCCATCAGCCAACCCACCACTGCTGTCAGGCCCCGCACTTGTCTTGGTAATCCATCTGCATTCAAACTCTCAAGGCCATTCTGTGCCCTGACTCGCCTGCTCCATCTTCCTTTCACTTGGCCTACACTGACGGCTTGCCTCTGTCTCCTTTCTCTTCTCTTTCACGCTCCACACAGTAGCTGGGGAGGCGGGGGGGGGGGTTAGGGTCCCACTCCCTGGCTCTCTTTGGAGCCCCAGTGCACTGGCAGTAGCGCAGCTCTCTTCAGAGCTTATCAGTGCCATCCAACGGCAGGACTGCCCTCTGCACCCTCCTCTATCTGCCTTCCCAGGATCTCCAAGGTCTCAGCCTCAGACGAAGTTGTGTGTCTCACATCCCTGGTCACTGTCCTGGGGAACTGTCAGAGAGGGTTTATGGGTATGTGTCTCTTGCCTTTATTTGCACGGCCCGCAGGCTTGTCCCTGCCTCGACCTAAGCCCAGTCCGGTGCCTGCACCCAGGAGGCCACGGTAAACGCCAGTGGTGACCTACAAGCACCAAGGCCCATGTTGGCAGGGGCTTCCTCCTCAGGTCTGTAACTCACAGGCATGCATGCCCAGAGAAACTGTGTACTTTAATAGTCTAAACTTTAAGACATCTCTCATGTAGCTCTGAGAGAATATCGTATCTACACAGGGAGTCCAATACTTGCTTTTATAATCTACACTGGGCCCCTCAATGGCCACCCTGTCCCAATCCCCGGGTGGTAGGTAGTTTTATTGGAAATCCATTTAAGTATGGTTTATGGAACTGACCCTATTTGGATTGCCTTAGGGAATCAGTGCTTGGACCTAACTCTGGACTCAGGAATACACGGTGATCTTGCTGCTGCAGTTATTACCCTAGAACAAACCCAGGTGTACAAGGAGTGCCATGCACTACCGGGGAGGCTTGCTGGGCCCTGAAATATGAATGTACTCTGACATTAGGACAAGGACTTTCAGCCCTGTGGTAGTCCTGACTACTGTCTAGGTCCCCTTATGTCCCTCCTCTGGGATGCCCTAATAGGCTCCGAAGAGGAGATCTGCCTATGCAGGTGTATGGGGCAAGGCATGTACACGTGGGCCTGAACTGTATCAAGATGGCTAAGTGACTTTCTCACCACCATCTGGGCAGGATGGTAGTGCTACTGAATCCATAGGGAAAGAGCTGCATAGCTTGAGTCAATGTTATTCTTCTCCTGAGCTACTGATCCCATACCATCATTAGAGATGGTATGCCGGACTTGAAGCTGGTCCCCAAGCAACTTCAAGAGCAGACACATGGAAAAGGGTACACTGCTGGGTCTGGAACTGGTCGGTATAATGGATGGAGTCAACTGTGGGTTTTCTGCAGATGGCTAATGGGTCCCAGGATACCTCCTCTGAGCATCCTGCCGATAATGCCATTCTGTGTGGTGAGGGCACCACCCTGCTCATGGCTCTGAACTGTGGTCTTTGCCCCAGAGTGATTCAACTGTTTCTGTGCCCCGAGAGCCACCAACAATTTCACAGCTCTGTGCAGGCAGCAGGGTCTAGACACCAGTCCCCTTCTCCTGGAGACTCTGCCCTCAGTCGCAGGTAAGGTTCCAAGCCACTCACTCTCATTATGACGGGCCTGGCCCAACCCCAGTGAACGCACACAGACCTGTAGTCTCTCCAGACAGCTCCAGCAGTGGGAAGAGGTGGCTTTCACAAGGCTACCTTGACTGACTGGAAGGGTGAGGCACTCGGACACTTGCTGCAGTTACCTCCCTGGCACCACGGAGCACCATCAGTTCACACTGTCCTCTCTGCGCTCAGCAGACCTATCGGGGAAGTCTCTGTTTGTTCTGCAGCGGGCTACAGAGACCAGCTGCAGTAGCTCCCAGGGGAACTACGCCACCATTTCTGGGGATAGCGTGACACTAATGAAGGACTTGGTGGCTAAGGACCCTGTCTGTACCGGTTCTTGCCATCATTAAGACAAATGGCCTGTCAACAGCCAAGCCATCCTGACCCCCAGGTGCTGGTTGCCTCTTAGCTCCAGGGCATGGAGATCTTTCTTCTGGAGCATGCTGCACCAGCACTCTGTCACCTGCTCTGGCAGTCCTCTTTGCAGGACAGAGGGTACTCTACTGAAACAGGGAAGCCAAGAAATGGCCCTGAACCTGGCAGTCCCCCTCAGCCTTAGGGTCTGTAGCAGTAACCTTCAAGGCTGGGCAGATGTGGATTTCCACAGGAAGGTAAAGCTTCCCGTAGTACACACCCAACCTCTGACAAAGTGCACAGACAAAGCAAACCTGATGTAACTCAGCTCCAGAGGAGAGTGGATGACCGTTCTCCTGCAGGGTGGAGGCCAGTTCTGATGACCAGACATGCCTCGCCACCCTCTGGGGTTCCCGTCCATTCCCGAGACAATCACAAACCAGCCCTGCTTTGAAGACAAAGTGGACAAAGGCACAGCCTTCTGGGCCTCACCAGCACCTCTGCAAAGCAAGGCTGCTTCAGAAAAACTAAGAGGAATCCCACCCTCAGCATGTGTGTCCTCATGCCCTGGCTACCAGCAGGAATGGCCAAGGGCTTGATTCACACTCACCCTCTCTGTCCCACAGCCAGAGCCTCTGGAGACTGACTCAGCACAAGACGTCCTGGGCCAAAAGTAGTGTTCTGCTCAGCGGTGAGCTGCCACACACCACTTGGGTGGGTCTATAAGGGGGAGACCCACAGCCAGGTCCAGATATTCCCCTTTCCAAAACATATCCTTTTACAGCACCCCTCTGTGCACACACTCACCTGGCCTACATTTTCATGGCAAGGTCTGATGCTCTGGCCAGGCTGCACTTCCCCAGCCTTGTCCCCTCAGGTCCCCAATATGCTCTTAGCGCATCACCACAGCACCCCTTACCCCTCTTTATCTGCCACACCCTGCAACACAGGGCCTTTGCACACCCTGTTCCCCTCTGTCTGGACTACTCTAGGCAACCCCTCCTTCTGCCCTCTTTCTCCTCTCCCCCAAGAACTCATGCATTACGTATGCATTTCAGATAATTTTATCCTGCTCCACATGGGCTGAGGAGAGGCTGGGCCCGTTACCTCCCATTAATCAAAAAGCACTGCGGCAGCATTGATCTGAACATGACCTCATCCCATAAAGTCTCGACAGCCTGAGAAGATATTTTAAAGCAGCTACATTTAGCAGACGAAGAGAAATGAGTATCTTTGGGGGAGGGGTCTCATTTAAGCACAGCCTCTGGGCTATCCAAAGTAGCCTAATTCACAAAGCCATGGAGGTAACGATTTCAGAATATGAGAACAGTGCCTAGTGTGACTGAAGATTGGTTAGAGCAAGCTATTATTGAATCTACTCATCAATTAGTTACAGCTCATCTGCAGTGGGTTCTCTCTCCCTGAAGGACGGATACACTGTCTCCCCTACTTACTGAAGGGACCTATCCTTCTGGGCACTACACACCATCTCAGTGTTGGAGCTTAAGGATCACTTTTGTAGGAATTTCTGTACTGCTCTGGTTTCCTGAAGCTTAAGGACTGCTGTCAGGAAAAATATTGGCCAAGAAGGAAGGTATGCTACTCATTTCTAGGTGGATGTGTGGGTTCAGAGGATACCGGGGGAAAAACCTCTGACTATTTGGCCAGCAACCTGTCTCCACATGAAGAAATTCAGAGAAGATCTGCAGATCTCAGCGGGACAAAAGGACAGACAGGATAGACAAACCTGAGAGAGCGGCGCTGGCCTGGGGTACAAGTGAAGCCATTTAGCTGACTCTACTCTTCACGACAGCCCCTCAGTGCTGAGTGCAGCAGGCTCTGGTGCCTGGCACACAGTAAGTGCTCAATCAATGTCAGTGACCTACTGCTATGTAAACACTGGGTCAAAGCTCTACAAATTTACTTCTGAGCTGTTTATTTGTTCATACTGGATATATCCTGAGCACTAAGTATGAGAACAAGCTAGCAAATTCTAGTTGCTTCCAAAGAAGACAACATAAAAGTACCTGGGTCATCTGCAAAAGTAATTCTTTAGCTGCTTTCCTCTTCCTGCTCCATCTCCACTGGAGAGGGGCACAGGGAAGTCGGAGCCCAGAGACAATAAAGTGTTACTTCTTCCTCTGAGCCAATCTATAGTACTCTAACAATGACTAAAAATGGCCTGAGTAGGGCTAAGTAGTGGCCCTCCCATGGGCCTGCTTTAATATGTACCCTGGAGGGAGGCTGTTGAGATGGCTCAGCAGTTAAAAGTGCCTACTGCCTCGGCTGACAACCTGAGTTTGATCCCTGGAACCCATAGGTGGAAAAAGAGAACTGACTCTGACAAGCTGGTCCCTGACCTTCACATGCATGCCACGGTATGGGGGCACACATGCACATGCACATACCCACACACACTTTTAAAACTAGAACTTTAACGGTTGGTGGTGGTATATGTCTTTAATCCCAGCACTTGGGAGGCAGAGGCAGGCAGGTGTCTGAATTAGAGGCCAGCCTGGTCTACAGTGCTAGGACAGCCAGCGCTGTTGCAAAGAGAAACACTGTCTTGAAAGACCAAAAAACCCCAACTTTATCATGTATGACGACACAGATACAATTCTGAATTCACAGTAATTCACAGGCTCTAGAAATACCTTGTTAAAGAAGAACAGAACTACAGCACTAAATATTGACGGCAGAGGGGCAGTTAAGTTTGTAAAGAGACAAAAAGCAATCTTAAGGAATGAGGGTGTTTGGGCCTGGAGAGGAGGCTCAGGGGTTAACAGCACTTGTTGCTCTTGCAGACGACCAAGGTTCAGTTCCTGACACCCACACGGTAGCTCATAACTGCCTGTAATTTTAGCTCCATGGGATCCAATGCCCTCTTCTGACTGCCTCTGGCACCGGGCACCCACATGATGTAGACAGAAATATTGGCAACACACACACACGTGTGAAATTAACCTAAACAAAAGAATTGAGATAGTTTTTTTGTTTAATTTTTTTACGTGTATGAATGTTTTACCTCATGTATATATGTGTACCACACATGTGCCTAGTGTCCCCAAAAGTCAGAAGACAGCTTTGGACCCCCTGGAACTGGATTTATGAATGGTTGTGAGTTACCTTGGAGTGCTGGGACGTAAGCCTGGATCATCTGCAAAAGCAAGAAGGGCTGTATCTAAACTCCTGAGCATCTCTCCAGCCCATTTTTTTTTTTTAAAACCAAATAGAAACAAGTGTGGCTAGAACTAAGCACAGGAGCTATGATTTTGAACTGCAGGCCCGTTACTTGAGAAGCCACCATGCTGCCTGTGTGGAACAGTGACTTGTAGGCCAGAAGACTCTCAGCTACAAGATTAAGCAGAATGGCCATAGTGAAGACAGGGGAGAGCTGGTGGGCAGATCAACCCTGCAACCACCCAGGCCAGACCAGGGTTATGAGTTGACCCACCCCAGCATCCACTCCATCTATGATCTGCTGAAGCATGTGAAGGGGCCAGTCCTGCAGACCCAACGCTGCAGAATCTTCAAGACACAGGGCAACAACAGGATATCCAAGAGGAGTTCCAGTGAGGGCCCAGCATCGGCCTCGAACCAGAACAATGACTCTTTACAATGAACACTTGATTTATGGATAAAAGGGTTTACTGTATGACTCCTATGTCACACTACAGCTTCCACAATGAGATTTTTCCTTTTGTTCTCTTAAACTTTATTTTATTTTTGGAGGGGAGGTTGCAAGGGCAGCTGGTGGATACAAAGGGACAAGAAATGAATGGGATTGAGATGCCTGATGTGAAAGACAAAGAATAGATAAAAAGAAAGATAAAAAAGAAAAGGAAAAAAGCAGAATGGCTGGTGTATTTTATCAGAGCAATAAACAAGCTGACTCTATGTCGAGGTGTCTTATGGGTGCTCTACTCTCTAACTACACAGGAGACGTTTTCTTTAACAGATGTTTCTAGAAGCCAATAGAAGAAACCAACCAAACAAAAGTCTTACTTCTGCACAATGTCTACCACACAAAGAATTGTGAGTGCTCGGCAGGGAAGACTTAGGGAGCACAGCACAATTGCATTATGTGGAGAAGGCAGTTATCAGCATATGCCTGCGATGGGTTAAGCTAAAAAGCTCATGTTTAAACCTGTATCGGCAATATCACACTTTGAGTAGGTCATGACACAATGTCCAAGGACGTACACAGAGTATTAAAGCATTACTTTCTAGATGGTAGGTTATGGGTGATTTTTCACTTCTTAAAAATTCTAGGCTGGAGAGATGGCTTAGCCAGTTAAGAGCACTGGCTGCTCTTCCAAAGTATCTTTGTTCAATTCCCAACACCCACATGGTGGCTCACAACTGTAATTCTAGTTACTGGGGATCCAACACCCTCAGCTGGCCTCTGTGGGCACTGCCCACTCATGGTGTACAGACATTCCTGCAATCAAAACACCCGTACACATAAAGTCAAAGTAAATGAACACTTTAAATTCTACTTCAGTACTACCCAGATCGCTTTACAGTCAGAAGAAATGATCAAGGGCACTCTCTGAAAAAGGCAATCACTGAGCGCCACTGAGGAGGAGACAGCATGCTTCCCCAACACGTCAGGGGACTCTGGATGACTGCAACTATCATTACTTCACCCAAGTACACAGGAGTTCACTGGAGGCAAGTTTTACGACAGCAACCATTTAGTGTCCCCAAGACAGGCAGAGAATGACAAGAGCCCCTGTGCCTCCTCTACACACACAGTCTACCTTCCCGTATCTCGATGACATTAACCATCATAAAACACAAGCCCATCAACAATTCTCCAGCCACTGACATCCATTTCCTTCTGAAAGAGTGCACAGCCTGATGTTAAGGCTGTAAAGATGTGATCAGAAGCTGGCAATTAGGCATGGAAACATGATACATAGCCTGTCTGGGAAGCCTGTAGTCACTGGAGGCCTGCATGATGGATTTATTCCCATGTTCCTCTTCCTCCGATTAGCTCACACTTTCAGAGTTGCTATTTAAAACCACACCAGGCACCCACACTCAGATAAGGGGTGAGTCCCTCTGTGTGCAAAGTCTCCTCAAGAAAACAGGTCTGGAATGCAGGAGGCTGATGCATTTCTCAATGGGCTGTGTAGAACAGAAGAGGTCAATGACCAAGTTCTCTATCATAGAGTGCCTGCTGGAGTTCTGGGCTTTGTGGAACCAGTACCTGAGGCAGATTTTACCCCAGCAGGTAGGAGCCCCAGACCCCAGAGGAGTCAATCTAGCACTTTGGATTCCACAGAGAACATCCTAGACACAACTGGCTGCTGGGACAGCAGTGGCCAAGGGCTTGTAGGACAGTGACCCTGCCTAGGTCCTTCTGCTACTTCTGCATCCTCCTCTTCTCCCAACAGACAGCACTCAGGGTAACTACTCTCTGGGGTAACCCATCAGAGTGAGCAGTACTAGCAGAAAACTAACTCATTCATGGCTTTGCAGAAATATCACCTGCGAGCTTCTCAAGCTGACCAGGCATCAGGATCATCCTGAGCCAACAAGGTAAGAATCTCCATAGTTATAGTACAGACAGTTTCATCTACAAACTTTTAATGGACAAGGTTCTATGAATACCAGTCCAGAGACTTCTTGAGCCTCAGAAGTTACCCTGACAGCTAGGAACTTAACATCATCGAGTCTGTTTAAAACTTATTCTGGCGGGGCAGCGGTGGCGCACACCTTTAATGCCAGCACCCAGGAGGCAGAGCCAGGCGGATCTCTGTGAGTTTGAGGCCAGCCTGGTCTACAAAGCGGACAGGCATCAAAACAACACAGAGAAACCCTGTCTCGAAAAACAAACAAACAAACAAACAAACAATAAACAAAACAACTTATTCTGACAGTGTTCCATCATGCTGCCTAGAGTAGCCTTGAACTTGCTACATAACCAAGGCTGACCTCAAACCTACCATCCTCCTGCCTCAGCTTTCTGAGTGCTGAGATCACAGGTGTGTGTCACCACACCTTGCTTAAATTTATCTTGACATTTCCAAAGCCTATTGCACTAGCTGGATGATCAGTCCTTTTGATTATGTACTTAGCAATCAAGCCAGTATGCTCCTAAAGCACCCAGTGTATAACTTCATTCCGTGCTTACAACCACTCGGTGGGGGAAGATAACAATCTGTAATCACAACCTCTTGAGGTGGAAGGACTAAGCAAAGGAGCCAGGGGAAGGGAGCCCAGGGAGGTGCCCTTTAGTGCACCTACCTGTCTCTACTCCAGGCAGAGAAGATCCCTGGAGGATATGGGTGGGGCCTCAATTATCACAGCATTCCTGGCACTTTGTAGGATACCAGGTGGCACCAGTGAACTGCTGCTGAGTGCGCAGGGCCGGGAAGGATAGAGCTTCCCTTCTGGAAAGGCTGGCGCTGAGCTGAGCCCTGAACCCTGGAGGATGGGCAGACCTAGGGAGGAGGAAGCAACTCTGGGGAGGGAAACCTGAATGAAGCATGACCACACACTCCTTGACTCTGGAGAGGTGTAGAAACAAGGTGGGCTAGACAAGCTAATGCCAGATTTACACTACAAGAACACATTAAGAACTGATCAAAGGCTGGAGAGATGGCTCAGCAGGTAAGAGCACTGGCTGCTCTTGCAGAGGACCTGGGGTTCAATTTCCAGCAGTCACATGGCAGCTCACAAATATCTATAACCCCAATCCTAGGAGATCTAACACCTTCTTCTGGCTCCTGTGGCACCAGGCACACACATGGTTCACAGACATACATGTAGGCAAAACACTCATACACAAAGCATAATTTTAAAAATTGTACACGTAAGTTGAGGCGCCAAGGTAGAAACCGAGGTGGGAGAACTCTACAATAGAGGTGCAGTCCCCAGTTCAGATCTCAGACAGGCCAGGATAAAGCAGGGCTCGGGGGAGAGGTACAGTGGCCCCGGGCCCCTTAGCTCTCCAACGAAGGCTTACAAGGTCAGGTGCTATGCTTCATGCTCGCTGAACACTTACCCAATCTGCATCTCAGCGAGCAAAAAGCTGCAGGTACCCGGGCTGAGATTCATTCTGAACCACCGACTCTGCAGTCCACATTCCTGACACGTTGTACTGCTGCATCCCCACGGAAATGTCACCCGCACAAACTGCAGTGACCAAACACTACTAGCACTTTCGGAGCTCCCTCCCGGTCCCTACCACACAGCTGGAGTTGTGAGTGGCTTATGTTCAGACGGCTTGCTTAGTGTTAACAGTCCACAGCTCGGTTCTGAGGATGTGGCTGCTCCTGAGAAGACAGCCCCTCAGAACAAGAGGTGTTCGCCCTACAGCTGCAGAAGAGCAGACCCTGTACTGGGGTAGGAACCTACAGCCTGCCTGTGAGCTGGTGCAGAACTCTGTGAAAATGTGCTGCTGTTACTTTCCACGGAGTGTTTTGAGCACCCAGGCTTCAGATTCAACAGAATTTCTTACAATGCATCCTAGAAATCCTAAAAATGTGCTGTTCCAACTGGCTGTCTTACATGACAATATACTGTCTTCCAGTACAGTGCAAGGTGACCTCTCTCGATGACACCGAGGCTGTGGTTGGCCGGCTAGCTGGAGGAGGGGCTCAGGCTTGCTCTTCATAAATATCAGGCCATGGCTGCTGACTCCTTCCTCATTCAGATCGTTTGCTTGTGTACGTGCACACTGATGCTATGACTTAGATGATGTATAGGACTAGGGCAGTGGGCAAGGAGATGGGACAACATGTGAGAATGTGAGACATGGTGGCAAGCAGAGGACTCTGCACACGGTACTTGCTTATGTCACCTCATCCCTGCTCAGTGTCTCTGGCCTGAGCTGGTACTATTTGCCTACACAGTTTGCATGGCCACAGTTTCTTTGTGGACGTACAGCAGCTGGAAATAATCAGAATTAAATCTGGTGCATTAAAGGGCTTGACCAGAAGCTGAGGAGCTGCCGCTCTCAGGGACCACATCTGGAGCCATTTGGGTCACTTAGCTGGTGAGAGGGTGCTACCTACAGTCAGGAAGCCCCACAGCAAAGAGCTACTCAGCACCCAATATGAACTGCAGGGTCCCAGGTAGGTGGCTCTGCCCTGAGGTGAGGCTTTCTTCTCTTGTGATTCGAGGCTTCTGCTGCTTTTCTTGGGTTTCAATGGCAAGTATGGGGACAGAGAGCTCACAGGAGGGACAACAGCTGGCCAGGCATGGCCTTCTTCCTACTGTAAAGAGAGCTACTGGCCTTGGAGAAAAGGGCCGCCATCCTGCAACAAGCCGTCCGAATGACCCCACGTAATTTTGTCTCAAATCTTCCCCAGCTGGTGAGGCAGTGTACAGAGGGCTCCACTCTGCCTGCCCCCAGGCTGAGCCAACTCAGACAGCTCCTCACTCTCCTGGGCTCATATGTCAACTTCATGGTGCTTGTGACTATGAGTGTCCCTTCTCAGTCTGTGGCAGAAAGACTTTGGTTTTCTTGTCTAAACACTAAGATAACCAAGAAATGGAGCCCTGCAAACAAGGCATCTCCGGTACTGTGGTTAGAAAAGGTATGTGTTTCTAGAGAAATTCTGTAGACACTCTCTGAAGTCTATACAGAGCTGACCCAGGTCAACTCTAGGGAATACTGTCCAAAGGCGTTAGCATTACTTCATATATAGGGAACCTCTGTGTTCAGAAGACTGCTAGTTCCAGGACCCTTAAAAAGACTAAAGTGTCTCCAGATGCTGACGAGACTGACAGACACCTGTAAGCCATGCCAACATTCCTCAGGATGGAAGAAACAAAGCAGGCTGGGTCTGTGGTCACCAGGACACCCTGAGTACAGGGCCGGGACTTAAGCTTTGCACTCTGGGCAAAGATAATGGAGAAGTTAAGGAAATCAGTGCTGAGTCAGTCAATCAAAATTGTTTCTGACTTGGAAAACAGCTCTTGCTCTAATGTAAAAACAACTACTCAGGTGCAAAATTCTAGTTCAAAAATTAAAATTTAAAGATACAGAGTTTAGAGAGATGGCTCAGTGGTTAAGACCCAAGTTCAGCTCCCAGCAACCACATGGTCCTTAAGGTCAGAGGATCCAATGACTGCTTCTGGCCACCATGGATATCAGGAATGCATATGGTGTACAGTCATATAATTCAGGCAAAGTATCCATACACATCAAAAAAATCTTTAACAAAACAAAACACCAAAGGTATGCCAATATTTTCTTGGGGCTCTTAAACACATTCTTTGTTACATGGTTTTGAGAGTTCAGCATTCCCTTTGTGGAGGGGTAATATAAAGTCTTGCAGTTCATTCTTTCTATAATGCACCTTTTCTGTTAACTTTTTTTTGTTGTTGTTGTTGTTTTGTTTTTTGAGACAGGGTTTCTCTGTGTAGTTTTGGTTCCTGTCCTGGATCTCACTTTGTAGACCAGGCTGGCCTGGAACTCACAGAGATCTGCCTGGTTCTGTCTCCCGAGTGCTGGGATTAAAGGCGTGCGCCACCACCGCCCAGCCTTCTGTTAACTTTTTTACATTTACTTTACTGACAAAGCATATGTATGGAGGTCCAAGGACAACTTGTTCTCTCCTTCCACCATCTGGGTTATGGGGATGGAACTCAGGTTGCCAGCCTTGGCAGCAGGCACCTTTACCAACTTGGCCATCTTGCCAGCCCAATGAAGCATCTTTCTTTAGTCTTAGTGCCAGGAACTAGGGTCACCATTTGGAATGTGCAAAGGATCAAACATTAATATGACCCTTGCATAGCTCTGAGTCTAGACGTAGGGGAGGCTGGACATCCCAGCACATATTAAGTCACATGAAAGAATTCTCTCACAAAGGCTAAACAATACCTACCCTATTCTTTCAGAGTAGGAGCACAGTCTCTTTATAAGCCTTTAAAAAAATCTTAGACATCACATAGTATAGCAACTATAAAGTTATTCTTTTGGCTGAGGAATATGTTCAGGTGTCACGTTTCTCTGCCAATGTTGAAATATCAATAATAACATGATTTTTAATGTAAACTTTGCTTTCTAAAACCCTTAATTCCTTAAGGACTAGTGCTATACTGAAATGAATAGGGAACAATATGTATTTACCCAAAGCAATTAAAATTCAAATGAGGAAAGCAAACCTGTTACCCACCTGTCTTTGTAATAGCTGGACAGTTCTAAACACTTGCTTTTTTTTTTGTTGCTCTTGTTTTTGTTTTTTTTCAAGACAGGGTTTTTCTGTGTAACAGCCCTGGCTGTCCTGGAACTCCCTCAGTAGACCAGGCTGTCCTAGAACTCACAGAGATCCACCTGCCTCTGCCTCCTGAGTGCTGGGATTAAAGGAGTGCACCACTACCATCCAGCTTGAACACTTGCTTTTTAAGCCCACTGATGGTTAAATCAATGTATTATGGGCATCTGATATGTTCAGTACACTTAAAAACTATAATGTAAGCCCTGCATAATACATTGCTACTTAAGCAGAGAGCTGAAGACAGAATGACTATTTGTGAGCATCACAACACAGTAAAGAAAACCAACAAAAATGGTATAATGGGGGAGAAAAGGCTAAACAGCTCCCAGCAAAGTAAGCTGATCTTTGGGAGGTCTCCATCCTCAACACGGAAAGGTCTCTACTCTTCATGGCAGCTACTCTCCGTCCACAAGACCAAATACTCTCACACTGACAGCAGAGCACTGAGATGTTGATGGGGGCTCCTTAATTGTGGGGGACTCCTTAATTGTGGGGTCCTCAAACCACTTATGAGTCTCACACTTACAGTAGACTATTTCAAGGTGTGTTACATTTGGTTAATGATGCAAAGACATGTTTGATTAAATAAAAATCCATCAGGAGACTGCATCAGCAACTAGCTGACAGGAAGTGGTAGGGAGGAGCCAGGTGAAAAGGGTTGATAAGGACGGACGAGGAGAGGGGGGGCGCTTTTTGAAGGACAGGAGCAAGGAGAGGAGGTGAGCTACTTGCTATTCAGCCTCTAAAGAGCAGAATTCTTCCTTAACCTTTGAATCTTGAGTTCTTTAGAGGGACTGAGGTTTAGTTAAGTTCCCTTCGTAGCTTTGCAAGAGTTGGAGCCAGAAGGAACAGAACTCCCTCCGGCTATGGTCCTTGCAGCCTAACCGCTGCTGGTAGTGGCAGAGCTGCAGTTGCTGATTTGGACAGCTGTGGCTTCAAAGGCAGAAACAATTTTAAAAAAAGGACAACTAGCACCCAATGTGGGGCTCGACTATCCACCTAGAGCCTGAGAAAGCTGAACAACAACAAAAAAGGGATAGGGCTCCTTTAAGAGTTTTGGCTGGACAGTGTCTGCTGGTCAGTGAGCCCTTGAGCAGCTAGTACGTTAAGTAGGAACAAAAAAAAACTAAGTAAAAAACGCATGCCGCAGTGCACGGCATTCTAGAGCTTTAGAAAGGCTGAATGCAATTCCTGGTCAGACAAGCCTCCAACTGGCCGCCAGTTTCACATTTGACTTTCATGACCCGAGAAGCAGGCCAAGCCAGGCGAGAGCAGCACTTGGAGGATCCAGGTGTACCTTATCCGTTTAAAAGTTTGCTAATGCAGTCAAAAAAACAAACCAAACCAAACCAAACCAAAACAAACAAAAAAACCTAGAAATACGCAGTAAAAGAGATCCAGACGGAAAAACCTCTAAATGGGTCACACTGTGTTTAACAATGTGCGTAGGCTTAAGAAAAGGAAAAGGGTATAGTCATAAAAAAAAATGAATACTTTATAAAGTCTTTAAAGAGAGAGTAAAAGAAAAAAGCCACATAAGATGGAAAATACACAGGTAATCTGAATCCTGTATGTGTTGATTTTGAATTTTTTGACTGTTGAGAAGCAAAAGACAGCTGCTAGACACATGGGATTGTGAACTGGATGGCTAAATTGAACCAATCTAGATACTTTAGAAATGCCCTAACTTTAAAAACGAAAGTATGCTTTCTAGATTAAATAGATATATTTTAGATAGATGGTCTTCAAATGCTTCAAAGATCTATAGAATATGGCATTTAAAATGTCTTGTTGAAGTTTTTCATGATAATGAGACACATCCGCTCCTGGCAGCACCAATTTACCTCAGAGAAGATGATGGGCATTGAAGAAACTCCTTATGGAGTTTGATTTCATTGTGGCAAGGTTAGCCACTGGGCAAAGAAACTGCTCTTGCCTTTGACTGCTGACAATGTGAGGTATAAATTGGACATGCAGGACCCACAAGAAAGTGACCAATGAACTTTGCCGAAACAAAGCAGGATGGTCCTTCAGGGTTTCTGCTTCATAGAAGAAAGTGCCAGACATTCAGCACGACACAGAGGAAAGTGACTGATGAACTTTGCCAAAACAAGGCAGGAAAGTCCAAAATTCCTACTTCATAGAAAAGTCTGCTAGATATTCTGGGCCTGTAGGCTGAAGATGGACGTCCCAATGTTGCAGAGGGACGTTGGGAAACTGTCCAGGCAGCCAAATGTCTCTGTTGTTAGATAATATTACATCCTTCTGGGTCTTTGATGTCGTTAAAGAAAACTGCAGTTTTTCTTAGGATAGAAAGTAAGTTAGGTGTAAAACTTTGGATTCACGAAGATAGGATAGATAATGCATTATTTTCTCTGAATAAGCAAACTACAAATGGACTGAATATTGTAAACTAATTCTTGATAACGTTTTGTTGTATAAGTTATACTATGTTAAAGTTAAAACCTTTATTTTTATTTAGACAAAGAGGGGAGAAATTTAGTAGAATATTATTTTAAGGTGTGTTACTTTTGTTTATGTTGTATTTGTTTAACTCTGTGAAGCTGTGTTACTGTGCCTGTCTAAACTACCTGATGGTCTAATAAAGATCTGAATGACCAATAGCAAGGCAGGAGAGAGGATAGGCGGGGCTGGCAGGCAGAGAGTAGATATAGGAGAACACTGGTAGGAGAGGAAAGGATCTAGGAACGAGAGAGGAAGGAGGAAGACTCCAGGGGTCGCCACCCAGCTACACAGCAAGCTATGGAGTAAGATACAGAAGTAAGAGAACGGGAAAAGCCCAGAGGCAAAAGGTAGCTGGAATAAGTTAAGGAAAGCTGGCTAGAAACTGCTAAGTTAAGGCTGGGCATTCATAAGTAAGAATAAGCCTCCGTGTGTGATTTATTTGGGAGCAGGGTAGCGGGCCCCCCAAAAAGAGCAAAACCAAACAACAACACACACTATCTCCCATCAGACCTGCTTTATGAAACTTCTAGGCTGGTGAAGAGCACTGTCAAGCTGTTCTTGAGCTGACCCACTCTCTCCATGTTGTACCTGTCCCAGGCCAGGTCTCATGTAGGAACAGGCCTCTGAGACTGCCAGAGAGTCTTTTGCAGCAAGGTAACTTTTGTTATTCCAAATAGGCCCTTGGGAGTGACAAAAGATGTCTCTCTGTATCCTCTGCCTGGATGCAAAAGAGAAGGGATGCGGGAGAGTTGGACAGAGGCGGGTGCTCCGAGCCTCCCAGCTTACAACAGTGCTGGATGAGTCACTCTGCTCATATGGCTGGTGCTGTGGGAAGCCATCAGGAAATGACAGTAGCTTAAGTGGGGGGGGGTGCATTTATAAACATTTTCAGACCAGGTCACTCAAACAAGGAGTGGCTGCCACACAGATACGCTAGTCATTCCACTCATCCAGAAGATAGCTACATGCAAAGGCTGACATAAGACTGTTAAAAACCTGTGAAGTATTTGATTCCTGGATCTAGCATATTGTGGGTTGACTTAGAAGCACACACATGACAGGTATACAACTCTGTGTTCCTTCCTGTCTTCATTGTCTCCCAAGACTGGACTGGGTGATAACAGTTTAAAGTGGAACTGTGTGCAGTACCCTAGCAGCATTTTGCAGGACTCAGGCATCTGGATGCCCTATCTTTGGACTTCACACAAGAACAAAACAATTTAAAATCTAGAACTCTTACCAGGCGTGGTAGCACATGCCTTTAATCCCGGCACTTGGGAGGCAGAGGCAGGCAGATCTCTATGAGTTTGAGGCCAGCCTGGTCTACACAGCAAGTTCTAGGACAGCCAGAGCGGTTACACAAAAAACCCTGTCTCAAAAAATAAAAACCAACCAAACAAACAAAAATCTTTCACCTAAACAGCTGGGCAGCTGTGAGACCTCTAGCCACTCCCTTCAGTTACAGGCATTGATGTGGGAGATAAACTTGTATTCTGTCATCAGAAGCCAAGCTGAAGGCATCAATGAACTTTACTACTTCGTGAGAAGCCCATGTGGTGGCTAGGGTCAGTCAGACAATAGTCCAAGTTCTCAGTCTACAGCTTTTCAGGTGTAATGTGTTGTGCCCCAAAAGCTGTTGGGCAAAGTTCACAGTGATGTTCTAGAGCCAGTCACCACCAGCATGAAGAGCTGCTTTGAGTCTCAACCATGGCCGAGACACAAGAGCACCCCAAAAGACCACTCCCGCCTGTCTTATTAGAAGGTCTTGCTCTGGCTTTTTTCAGCTTAATGTCCCTCTCTCTTTGCCCCCATCAGTGAGGTCTGGCCTTGGTGTTCTCTTCACTGGATCCTAATACCACAGCCTTGATGCCAAGACAGACTACCAAAAACTGCCTCAACCACTTAAACTTTGTTTTATATGTTGGGTGTGTGTGTGTGCACATGCACTATGATAGATGTGTGAAGGTCAGAGGACGATTTGGGGGAGCTGGTTCTATTATATAGGATGTGGGGATCCAAATCAGGTCATCAGGCTTGGCAGTAAGTGCCTGAGCTCAGTTTCTGTAAAGTACTGCCAGGGTGCTGCAAAGCCCCCTAGCTGGCCCTTGACCACTTTCTTCCCGGGAAGTATTCTTACTTAAGACCTATTGCCAGGTGCAGGCTACACATCCTTCTTCCCTGGCCAAAGGACCACCTCGCCTTACCCAGAGCAACAGGGAGGCCCACAAGCGACTGCTTTCGTGGCTGAAAGATGCTGTTCTCAGCTTCTGGAGGTTTCTGCTCTGATCACAGATATCCAATCAAAAAATAACGATGACACACTATGAAAGACAAAGACTGACACACCCTGAAAAGCACAGGCAGTACTGGTGACCTCTGCTATGTTCTTGTCTCCAAGGACTTTCCTTTCCTCCCTATCAAAGGGCAAGACTTTGGTGCCTCTCAATGTGGATTTGTTATCATGTCCCTAGCCAGGGAGGAGAAATAACCCCTGTGCCTTTTGCTTAGTGTGATGTATGCGATGGCTGGAGGAATGAGTTCAAAAAAAGCTTCTTTGATATCAGAGTACGGCATGAGCATGGCTTCCTACTTCATCCATCACCGGAGAAATGAGGTTAGGAACCATTAGCAATCCCAGGGTAGTCATCCACAACAGGGACAAACCTGCTCTTGTGAAGCCAGTGTTGTATGCACACCTCCCCCCCAATGATATCGAAGATGGCCCTTTTCAGTGTAATTGTTCACTTCTGGGTAAAATGTGCAACCTTCAGATGGCCAGGACCACAGTGATCCTGGGAACTGCGATGTGTAGTAGCAGACATACCTTAAGCAAGGTCAATTTGAAAATGGACTTCTAGTCTCACAAACTCTAACTGCACAGCAAATGGGAAGGCAAAAGCCCACTACAATGGCCTAGGAAAGACTCCCATGACAACGGATCTCATGCAGCGCCTAAATGGTGGCTCACAACCATCTGGAACTCCAGTTCCAGAGGATCCAGCAGTTTAACTCCACTGGCCCCGTGACCAACCTGCTGCACTTTAGACCTCTGTGCTCCCAGGAACCTGCTCTGTTCATCAGCTACAGCCCAGAGTGCTAACCCCAATCAGTGCACACACCTGGGAGTTTGGTCATTATTCTAATGGTGACATCGTTATTCCCATTGTCAATCAGTTCATCAAGATGGACGTAGCACAAAAAAGACACATCTTCTATCTTCCTCAATTATAAAGCCCCTAGGCTGTCTAGTTTCCTGTCAACTTGACACAAACCAGAGTCATCAGAGAGGAGGGACCTCAATTGAGAAAGTGCCTCCATTAAATCTGGGCTGTAAGCAAGCCTGTAGGGCATTTTCTTAATTAGTGACTGATGTTGGAGGGCCCAGCCCATTGTAGGTGGGGCCACCCACACTGTTAGTCCTGGGTTCTGTAAGTAAGCAGACTGAGCAAGCCAGTAAGCAGCACCCCTCCATGGCTTCTGCGGCAGCTCCTGCCTCCTCCAGGTTCCTGCCCTCACTGCTTTTGATGATGAACTGTTCTATGGAACTGTGAGTGAAACAACCCTTTCCTCCCCAAGCTGCTCTTGGTCATGGAGTTTCATCACGGCAATAGTAACCCTAACTAAGACAGCCCCTTTTGCCCTCTCTCCAATTCACAGTGGTTCTACCTTTTGGTTTTGTTTTAGTCTGGCTATATTTAGAAACCATCCAGAAAACACTGAATACAACTACGTTAGGTAGGTATGACTCGACTGTTTTGCTATGACGCTTGAGTCATATTTGAGTAATGAAATAAAGTAAAACGCAGAGCAAGCGCCAGAGTCATCTCTTTCCCATCTGTAATGTCCTCAGCTCAGGAAAGCACACTTTTACAACTTGCTGACTCTCAGAGAACAAATGGTACCACTTCATTTGTAGCAAGAATGACTTCTTACTTCCTTCTTAGAGAAGACACTTCTCTTGACTAGGTGGTTAGTACAAAAAGAAAAGCCAGAGAAGTATATAACACATTTCCAACACACTCATGTGGGAGCGCTTTACTATCTCTAAGGTCCCCAAAACAACACTAAACAGGGTTCGAGTCACCTCCCACATCTAGCAGGGAACCCAGTTACAATCTTCCCAGGATTCAAGTGGGTGTCTGGGGATGTCAATATGCACACAGCTGTAGAAGCCAGCAGCAGAACATTTAAGAACAAACCCACAGAGCTAGGAGGGAAACATAGACACCCTGGAATCCAGTGGCCACTGGAACCCTGGGAGACACTAACAGAACACCCCCACACACAGCCCTTCCAGACCTGAGCTGTCATTCATGCTGCACTGGGAGGGAGCCCGAGGAAGGGTAGCCCCCCTTCTTTTCACTGCCGAAGTTCTGATCGTAATTTTGCTTTTACAGCACCAGGGATGCTGTCTTCCTGTAAGTACTCAGTGTCCTCTTCCTTGCTAGGAATTACTCTACAGCAATAAAATCCCTCCTGCATGGCAGACCTTCAAATGTCTGAAGACCATTAGGACACAGGCCCTTCCCTGCCAAATGCTTCTGTGGGGGTGAAACATCAGAGCCTACCTAGCTGGTCTGGAACTTGCACTTGCAGCAGCCTCTGTATGTATGGCACTGCTGGGCGCCTCACCACTGCCCTCAGAGTATATGAAGTTCAGGAGATAGTTAATCTTAGTTAATAAATGTGTCGCCCAGTATGCATTAGGATCTATTTATGGCTGACCTTGTTTTAGAAGAAGGAAAAAAGCTCTGCAGCTTTTTTTCTTCTTGCCAGAAATACGAGAGAATGCTTTACAAGTATTTCTTAAAAGCATCAACATTGTAATTAACATCAGTCCTGCCGCAAACACAGCCTGACAATTAGATAATGAGGCTAAAATCGATTTTCCAACCTAGGATAGATGAGCATTAAGAACCCAGAATGAGTGAGCTATTCTAAACAAAAGGATTCATGTGTCTGAGAAGAGTCAATGTCAAAAATGTCTAATTTCCAAAACAACAATTTGAGATATTTAAGTGTGTTACAGGAAAATTCTGGTCCATGCTTACGCTGTGTGGACCCTGCGTTCAATCTTCCACACTGCAAACCCCAAAAGAAAAATCTAAACGAAACTAATTGACTATAATATGCTACAGAGAAGGAGCAATCCAAATTATTTTAAGGCTTTTTAGTAGTGGTATACCCGTGTACACAAGTCTTAAAGCCTTTCTTCCAAACATATTATAATATTCAGCCATTTTGGTGAATAGTTCGCCAAAAGGAAAACAAGAAAAACTGGAGGTAAAAGTCATTTGGAACGCTAGCATCTTTTTCCTTACAACTGAATGGCGAGAGAATGCCAGGGCATTCTTGTCTGTGCACATAAATAATACCAATGCTATTTAAATAAATTCCAAACTTAGTTTGTAGACAACGATCCTGGTTTTAACACTCTTTTTCTTTGAGACAGGGTCCACCGTGTAGCCCTGGCTTGCCTGGAACTCTCTATGTAGCCAAGGTTGGCCTCCAACTCGGAGATCCACCTGCTTCTGTCTCCCGAGAGCTGAAATTTAAAGGCGTGCGCCATCACGCCCAGCTGACTTAACACTCCTAAAGGTGTCTGGAAGCCCGTACTTTGTTATGAAACCGACTGGTGCCACCTGTCACAGAGCACGGT
>CABHPH010120579.1:5699-19558 GCA_902168325.1 Peromyscus nudipes
GAACGGATGAGGCAAGGCTAAACACTGAAGAATCAAAGCAAGCTAAGGAGATTTTAGCCTCAGAGCTGGCTGGCACTGGAGCTGAGAAGCAATCAGCTTTGGGGACATCTGGAGATACATCTGTAGCCAGTGGGAGCAACAAGTGCCAAGATCATCACGGTGCTGTGAATATTGATTTCTCTAAGTTAGGGTTCCCTTTATGAGTTAAGTTCTCCTTCTTTCCTTAAGGCAAAAGAATAGACGCTAGCTAGTGTGTAGACCTCCCTAGCAGCTCGGCTCCTCCATCAGATGCATTGACTCCAGGAGGAAATGACAACGAAGCAGACTCTGCAGGCCGCAGGTAGACAGAGGGGCCCTGCCTGGTGCACTGGCCAGATCAAGTCTGTAGAGGGCAGCTGTTGCTATGGCTCCTGGAGGATTCCAAGTCTAGAGCCGATATTGCCTACAGGGATTGACTCCATGGCATTGTTCACTAGCAACGCCAGGGGTACTCTCCAGAGTGACTTGGCTATGTCTCTAGCTGGATAGCCCTGAAACTTGGTTTTTTAGGTTTTTTTTATGCCCTCCAGAACATTCACTACCTCCATAATGTTATTTTGGTACATTCCATTCCATGTCACTCAACGCCCTGACAGATGCAGGAAGACACAACAAAGGTGACTAGATCCCCCAAACCCCATGCTCCCCATTCTGCTGCTTGGTCCTTTTGCCTTTGTGTGTGAGTTCTGTCACGAGTTTTCCCCAATAGACTATGAACGCAGCGGCAAATGCCAGTTCTGAACCTAATACAGTTACCATCTCGGATACTTTGGGACACTTTGGAAACCGTATTTCAAAAGTTTGTTTTCTCTGTTATTTTTTTTATTTTCTATGTATGAGTGTTTTGTCTCCACGTATGTATGTCCCACTATGTGCACACCTGGTGCCTGCGGGGGCCAGAGGGTGTCAGAGTCCCTGGAACTAAACTTACAAATGGTTGTAAGCCTCCACATGTGGATTCTGAGAACTGAACCCAGGTCCTCTGAAAATGCTCTTAATCACTGAGTCATCTGTCCAGCCCCCGGAAGCCGCATTTTGAGAAAGCAGTGCCGTAAATGGAAAGAACAAGGGTCCCTGAGTCAAGGGGTAGAGAACGGAGCAGCTAAGTAACGTTAGATGCTAAAGAGAAAACGAACACAAGGAAGCAAGCAGTGAGGGAGCCTGAATCTCTGGGCCACCAGACAGCGGGACAGCCTGCCAACCCACATCGCGTGGTGCACGAAGGAAAAAGCGACAGACAGAAAGACACCGGCCACTGAGACCAAGGGCTTGCGCATTACTGCAGCACAGCTCAGTCAGTCCTGTTGCAAAGGGTTTGAGGATCGGAGTGAAAGGCAGGTGGCACAGGGCACAGTGAATACTGGGGAGGGTGGTGTGAAATGTCACTGGTGTCGCTGGTGTGGGAAACCCTTCTGTGACTTTATTCCAAGCATGATGAAAAGCTGCTGGAAGGACCTAAGGGCAAACAAACAGAGCCCGACACCAAGGCCAATGGTTGTCTTCCACACAGTTCAGAGACAAAGGGCACTGTGACAGGGTCTCAAAAGATAGCTAATCAGCCCCTGGCCCTATCTCGTGCTTCTGCCCCTTGGTGTGTACTGGGAGCTCCCAAGCCTGTAGTGTGTTCCCATCAATGGAGAGCACACTCTCCCTCTACCCTTGTAGCCTAGTGGCAGAGCCCAGCAATCCTGAAGCCATTCCCTGATTCTCAGAAGCTCCTGCCCAGCCTTGCCTGGTTACACCCTTCTGCATACGCAGAGCCTGGATACCAGACATCAACCTCCCCCAGGGCTGGACTCTGAAAACAGAGCAGGCTATGGAAGTGTGGATCCAGGCTCTCTGCCCTGTGTGACATGCCAATGGAGGAGTCTCGGGATCTCTTAGGCTTTCATCACCCTCAGCATGTGTGCCCTGGGGAGAAGAGAGAGGACATTTGCATCTCTGGGCCTGGCTCCCTCTGCCTGCCCTGGCTGCATCCCCAGCCTAACCTCCAGCTTCATGAGCTGAGGCAGTAGGAATTTATTTACAAGCTCATTATCCCTGTGACTCACATCCAGCTGGGCTTGGGGTGTAACAAGAAGCTGGGGAGTGGTCCCGTAAGCAATCGGCCTTGCCCATGAGGCCTGGGGAAGATGTGAGCCAGGACCAGCAGGGCCTCACCACACCCAGAGCCAAGAGGGCAGATGGGAGGAGTGGAAAGGAAATGCCAGCCCTCCGGTTTGTCTTGGCTCTAGCGATTCCAGGCCTTTCCCGAGCTCTGGGTTGAGTCCAACACAGAGGCCTCAAATGGAAGGTTTGGCTGGCAATCCATTCTTGACTTTTACGTCCCCAAATGTTCCAGGGAACTTGGGTGGATAGAGAAACACTGACAAACATCTCTCCAGTTTCTTTCCCACCAGGAGATCCCTGCCCCTTGGCCTTGCTCCATTAGCCCCCTGGGTGGGAGGTTTTGCACAACCACAGGCCATGGCCATGAACTCGTTCAAACTTCTCTTACAACCACTGCTTTGTTCACAGTGAGTCTAGCTTCATCCATTTTCCAGAGAAAAGCCAGGGACTCTGCAAGGTGAGGCACAGTGAAGGATAGGTTAACAATATTAACTAATAATAAAACACAACAGTTAACATTGTGTAACCAAGTTGCACGAAGGTGCTCTTTCCTGTCTTCAAAGACATCTTACTGTACTACTCTTGAACACAAGCTCTTCAATACTGCAACAGCTGACTGATAACCGAGATGGCTGTGACTAGTGGGAGGGTAGTATATACAGTGTAGATACACTGGACAAAGGAACCCATCACATTCCTGACAGAACAGAGCACAGTGACAAGATTGTTTCATGCTACTCAGAATAGCACACAATTTGAAACATTTATGCCTGGAATTTTCCATCTAAAATTTTCAGAACGTGGTTAATCACAGGTAACAGAAACTGGAAAGTAAAACCACAGATGAAGGAAGAGGGCTGCGGCTACCTCCTTTCTCTGATTGCCTTCTGGATGCAGCTTGATACTGTACCTGTCAGGAAAACAGGAACTACTTAGGTCTTTCAAGCAGGAGAGGGGTTTACATAAGAAGTGGGTCAATTGTAGCATTGGCCATGATTTTCCCTCCTTTCTACATTTAATGTGATATGAATTTAGATAGAGACAGGCCACGTGACTTAGTTTGCTCAAGAAAACATGACAGATGCCATACTACTTCTAAGACCTGACATCTTCCCACTGGCCTTCCTGGAACCCTGCACAGTGGCATGTACACGTGGCTAAGCTCAGTTGCTGCTACAAAATGAGAGACCATCCAACCAATCAGCAGCTAGGCCACCTTACAACAGATTCAGATGCATGAGCATAACTCTATCAGGACCAGGGAAGCTACCTAGTGAGCCCAGCCCAGGCTCTGATCCAGTGTGCTGATACCACTTTTAACAACTAAGTTGCAGGGGTGGTTTCTTTCAGAACACCTAGATACAGGATTTACAGAACATTAGGGTCAGCAAGACCAGTAAACTCAACCCAACAACTAGTAACCAGGCCCAAGACCCCACTATGTCCTAGGCACTTTTTTTAAAAGATTTATTTATTTATTATGTATACAGTGTTCTGTCTGTCTGTATGTCTGCACACCAGCAGAGGGCACCAGATCTCATTATAGATAGTTGTGAGCCACCATGTGTTTGCTGGGAATTGAACTTAGGACCTCTGGAAGAGCAGTCAGTGCTAGGCACTTTTCTGAAGACACAGCATAGAGGGCAGAGGGACTTTCTGCTTCCTGTCACTCCATCCACTATACTCCATTATCATTGGATCTCTTTGGTATGGTAATTCAGGCATTATTGGTCCATTTCATCATCAACCTTGTCTACCAGCTCCAGCTCTAATTGATTCTTATGGAGGCCAGAAGAGTTTGTGGAGTGAACCACAAAAGAGATAGAATACCTGGCTGTGTCCAATGCTTCAAGACCTGCTCACTTTCTCTCTCACTAAATTGACCTAGAATCTAGTAATAAAAGAATAGCTGGATGTCCAGACCTTCAAAGATACAGGAGGGTTTAGATGAGGCCTGAGAAATGGGGCTGGCAGGTATAGCTTCCTCAGCCACCATTCAACTGATTCTGCCCTTCTGTCTGTAGTACTGCGATAGTTACTTTAAATATCAACTTGGCGCAGCCTAGAGTCACCTGGAAAGAGAATCTCAATCAAGAATAATATAGATCAGATTGACCTACAGACGTGTCTGGTTTGGGAGGTTGATAGTTATTGGAGATAGGAAGATCCATTCTGATCTGGGTGGCACCATTCCCTAGGCTGGATGCTGGAATGCATAAGAATGAAGAAAGCTAGTCAAGCACAAGCAGCAAGCATGCAGAGATGCATTTATTGTCTCTCTGCTTTTGGCTGTGGATGTGATATGACTAGCTTGAGTTCCCCTAAATCATGGACTGTAACCTAGAACTAAATCATGGACTGTAACCTAGAACTGTAAGCCAAATAAACCCTTGCCTCCTCTACGCCACTTTCCGTCAGGGTATTTGTCACATTAGCAGAAATGAAACAGAAAAAGCACCAAATGTGGAGCGGAAGCTGATAATAAATTTTTATGTCAACTTGGCACAGTGTTGTAGAGATAAGAAAACTGTCCCAGGGCACTGCCAAAGCCTGGGGATGACAAGGTTGCAGTGAAAGTTGGAACCCTCATCGGTTACATTACACTGAGGCATCAACACATCAGCCCAGACTCAAGACAAGCAGACAGAAACTGATAAAAAGCAAGGCTTCCCTAGGAAGAAAATCAGTTGTCTGAGAATGCAAATATATGAGAAATGTCGACCATGGATGCTTTGCAGACCTCTGTCTAGGAAGAAGGCTGTTTGAGCTTTTTCTGTTGATGACAAAATATCTAAGCTAGATATCTTAGTTAAGGTTTATTGCTGTGATAAAATACCATGGCCAAAAGAAACTTGAGGAAGAAAGGGTTGATTTCTGCTTATAACCCTCGGGCTACACTCTATCACTAAGATAAGTCAGGGCAGGAACTCGAGGCAGGAACCTAAGCAGCGACCATAGAGGAACGGTGTTTACTGGCTTGCTCATCCTGTTTTGCTTAGTTGGCCTTCTTGCGCCATTTAGGACCACCTTGCCCACTGTGGGCTGGGCCCTCCTACAACCATTATCAACCATTCTCTTCCCAGGCCTGACTTGCTTCTGCTTCTCTCTGTCTAACTTCATCACTCCTATGACCTCAGTTACCCCTGGGTACCAGAGTCCTCCTAGACACATCTTCAGGCCCACACACCTGCCTCCCCTTTATGGGATTGCTCATGGTGCTCCATCTAACACGGCTCTTCATCTGCACCAAGCACTTGCATCGGTGCCATCTCTGGGACATCTCCATCCTTTAGCTTGAGCTTCCAAGTGTTTCAGTCCTGTGCCTCTCCATCCAGTGAGTCACAGCGCTTCCAGACGGGGCTTTATAGCCATGTTCCTGCCATGGCTCTTTTTGTTGTTATTTTTCTTTGGTTGTTTTGTTTTGTTTTTTTGAGACAGGGTTTCTCTGTAGCCCTGACTGTCCTGGAACTTTCTCTGTAGACCAGGCTAGCTATGAACTCAGAGATCTGCCTGCCTCTGCCTCCCAGGTGCTGGGATTAAAGGCGTGCACCACCACTGCCTGGCCAGGCCCTCTCTTGATATACACACTTATTGACTCTGCCACCCATAAGTAACCTCCCAGATCTTCGGCCTGTCCTCCTAAGCTATTCTGAACAACCCCCTTAACACCTCTCACCCCATTCCCTAACAACACTGGGTGTCTGACATGCCCGAAGTCAGGTTCCTTCATGCTGATAACTGGCAACACTCTCCCCTAGCACACTCACATTCCAGTATCAGGGTTGGTGATTTTTAGATGCTGTCCTAGTGATGCCTATCTGACCTTCAGCCTAGGAACTCTGTGAAAGCTGGCGTACATACCAGCCTCCTCTCTATGTCCCCAGACCCTAATGATTGCTATCCAGAGCTAAAAGTTGCCCAGGAGCTGTGAAGTTCATGACAGAAAACATGTAATCAGTTATACAGAAATAGCCACAAGTAATTTCAGCACTTACTGTGAACCAGATAGTTTTCAGAAGTCATTACCTCATTCAGTCCTTACCAAAGATATTGCTATTAGCATACTAGTTAGAAATAGGAAAATAAGAAGTGCAGAATTTGAATATACCCAAATCCTTCAAGAAGCACATGATGAAACCATTATTCAAAGCTAGAGTGTTCACACACTTCACCATTAGACACACAGCCTCTTCAGTATCTATCTTCCATGGTAAAACCAGCTCCATCAACACATGGCATCCAATCCAGGGCTTTGTGTGTACTAGGTGTGCTGGATAGTGTTCTGTCAACCTGACCCAAGCTGAAGTCATTTACAAGGAGGGAGCCTCAATTAAGAAAAATGTCTCCATAAGCTCAGACTGTAGGCAAGCCTATAAGGCATTTTTTCTTAATTGGTTATTGATGTTGGAGGGCCTAGCTGTTGTGGGTTGGGCCATGCCTGGGCTGGTGGTCCTGTGTTCTATAAGAAAGCAGGCTGAGCAAGCCATAGGGAGCAGTAAACCAGTAAGCAGCACCCTTCCACGGGCTCTGCATCAGCTCCTGCCTCCAGGTTCCTGTCTTGTTTGAGTTCCTGTCCTGACTTCCTTTGACAATGAAGTGTGATGGGGAAGAGTAAGCCAAGTAAACCCTTTCCTCCCCAACTTGCTTTGGTCATGGTGTGTCATCACAGCAAGAGTCTGTAACTAAGACACTAGGCAAGCTCTCTACCAACATAGCTACATCCCCAGTCCCCATTTTCTGACTTGTTGCAACTCGACTCCTGGGATTCCATTGTGGCTATCAGTGTGCAGATCACTCATCTCTGCCCTGGTTTTTGTTTGTTTGTTTGTTTTTTGGTCGTTTGTTTGGTTGGCTTTTCTTTGTCTTTTTTTCTCTTTCTCTCCCTTTTTAGTTTCAAATCTAAAATCCCCACTTTCTGTGGGGCCCCCATAATCCCTCATGGAAGCAGATGACCTTATTTCTCTTATCACCTGAAAACCAGAGCATCAGACACTTTTCCCCAAGACCTAGTTATCCTCACCTGGCCCCATTCTCTCCTCTTACATCTCTCCCAAGGAGACAGGTGCCCTTTCCTGCCAAGTTAGTCCCCCCAGCTGACAAAGCTCTGGATCCTAAACCTTGCTTTCACTAAAACAGTCTTGTTTTCTTCCTTTCCTTCTTTTGTGTGTGTGTATATATGTGTGGGTTCACAGATGCACATGCATGTGTGTAGAAACTAGAGCATCAATGACTTAACAGTTCTCCACTTTAGTTCTGGAAACGAACCCACTCACTAAACATGGAGCTGGGTTAGTTAGCCAGGGAGCTGAGGGAGCCTCCGGCCTCACCCTGAGCGGCAATCATAGTCATTCAGTGCTATGCTGTGCTTTTGCCCGGGTGCTGGGGACTGAATGCAGCCTCATACTTGTAAGGCAAGCACCATCAGATGGAGCCATCTCCCCAGCCCTAACTCACTCACTTTGCCTGTGGTAGCCGAACTCCAATGATGTCCCCAGTGCCATCAAACAGTACTGGCCCTCTCACCACCACCATCAAAATGACTGTCCTGGCATGCACAGCCCGGAACTATCCTGCTGTTGGGAAGCCCAAGATAGCCATGTGGAGGGGTGATGCTTACCAGTCCCCAACTGTCCCAGCCACCTAGCCAAGGTGTCGGGCATGCAAATGAAGGAGCCATCTTACTCACAGGGAACTTTTAAGACCTCTTACAACCAGAGCCATCTCCTGCTGTGGAGGCCACCCCAACAGAGGCCTAGATATCACAGAACAGAGATGAAAGAACCAAGACCTTGTGCTGTGTAAGAATTCCAGACACATCAAATCCAGGTCATAGTCAAGTGTCATGCTATGCTTTTGTGTTTTAAGGCGGTTTCTCCCTGAGACAGTTGATGCTACCTCTGGTAGCCCACATGGATTTTTCTTGACTGACTTGTCATCGTTAAGTATGCACAAACGCTTCTGTTCCAGAAAGTGAGGACTGCATGGAGCAGAAGAGGGCAAGGGAGGTTGGGGGATGGATAAAAGTGGAAGAAGAGATCAGTCCCCAGCAGCCGACCAACAGGTGAGAGACCTTCGGGCAGCTGCATCACCACCCCGGACACCCACTGGACTCTGTAACCTCTACGACCCACTCTGCCACCCAAACCCACCGACCCCATCAGCCTCCCCTTGGCTTACCATTCATCACAACAGCAGCAGCCCAGAGCACCACGTACTTCAGTCGGAAGAACGGCAGGCCCTATAGACACAAGTACCACCTTCACTAGTTGGAAGAACAGGCACAGGCACAACCCACACCAGTTGGAAGAACAGACTCCATAGGCACAAGGAAAGCCCACACCAGCCAGAAGAACTGGAGGATACACTGCATTTGGGCACCCCAACCCCCACAAACCTCAGCTGAGACAACCCTACTGGACCTGAGGACCACAATCACCAGAACCCTTGGCCATTCAGGCCAAAAGGCAATAAAGGAACAAAAGACCCATCCAACAAAGACATCACAAGCAGCAACACCTGTTCCTATAGTTGTTCCAAACCCAGATGGGTAAACTGCAGTGTAAGAATTCATTCAACAACATAAAGAGCAATATGGCACCACCAGAAACTAGTGTTTCTATAACAGCTAGACCTGAACATCCCAATGCAGATGAAACAGAAGAAAATGACCTTAAAAACAACTATATGAAGATGATAGAGACCTTAAAGAGGAAATGAAAAATTCTCTTCAAGAAATTGAGGAAAAGACAAGCAAAAAATTGGAAGAAATCAATAAATCCCTTACAGAAAGCCAAGAAAAAACAATCAAACAGGTGAAGGAAACAGTTCCTGCCTCTGTCTCCTGAGTGGCAGTCAGCACTCATAACTGCTGGGTCATCTTCACTTTCTTCCTCTTCTTTTTTTAAAGTGTTGATGGTCCCCAGCCTCGTACACCCCACTCTCTTCTGTGAGTCGAGTTCTCCCCCACTCCCACACTGAGCAGAACCACACCTACCCTTCCCAGGGATCCTGTTGATCTGATGAACACATCCATAGACCCTCATTACACATCAGTATTTGACATGTCAGTGTCTTCCTGGGTCCCACACGGTGGCTCCGTCTCCTTGAGAAGCCTCCCTTGGCTGGCTCCTCCAGCAAGCCTCTGTGTTCTGGGCTAACTGCGTATTCTCTGTCCCCATCATAGCCAGCTCATCTCTTCACTGCTCTGTTAGTTGGTTTTGTTGTTGTTGTTGTTGTTGTTTTATTTTTGTCTTTTTGCCGGGGAGGGAGGATCCTCCTGCCTCTACCTCTCTGATGATGAAATTACGGGTTCGTACAACTACGCCCAGTTCAGTTCTGTCATTCGTAAGTGTTAGTAGTTAGTCTTCGGCCTCTTCTCTTCTGGCTGCTAGGTTGGTCTCATTCTGAGTGTACCACGCCTTCTGTGTTGCTGCTACCCTTACAGTTTCATTTTGTTACATTCACGTATTTGTTTCACATGGAATTTGTCCCAGTATGAAGTTTGAGATGTGACTCCAACTTTTTACTTCTCCAGTTTCTCTGACTTCATTTCTTGAATAAAACATTTTCACACTCAGTTTGAAGTGGTGTATTACCTTGGGCTAAGTTCCCATGTGCGAGTTCTGGGTTTATTTGCACTGCGAGGCCTCCCAGCATCTCCTGGTTGCTGTGTTTGATATTGACAGGTGGCTAAATCCCCTCATGGCTGCCCCCATTCCAGCTATGTCCTAGCTACTCCCTGTCAAGAACTGTGACAAGTTCATGGGTTTTTCTCTTTTGGGAGACAACAGATCAATTTGCCCTGTTTCCTAGGTTCTGGCAGAAGGTACAGGAGACAGCGCTTTAATCAAGGCTGAGGAGATGGCTCCGTGGGTAAAAGGGCCTACCTTGCAAATACAAAGACCTAAGTTCGAATCCTCAGGACCCACATAAAAGCTGGGTACTACGGTAGCACCCATTTGTAATTCCAGACTGCAGGGAGATGGGAGGTGGAAATAGGAATCTCTCCAGGAACTTGCAAACCAGTAAGTTTGCCATTCACAGCAGCAAAACAGCAAAGGGGAGCCTGTCTCAGACAAGGTAGCATGGAGGACTGACATCTGAAGTTGCCCTTTGACCTCTGCATGTATATACACACGCGGGGTGTGGGGGGGAGTGGGGGAATGCACACATGGGGGATGTTTTATTATTCATATCAGCAGGAGTGGCCAGAGTAGCAAAATGTGTGGTGGTTACGTGAGTTTCTCATTTGTGGTGATCACGTGAGTCCTGGCTGCCACAGCAGAGATGAAGAGGCTGTATAGGCAGTGGTTATGATAGCAAGGGACAGTCTTGAGCTGAGTGGAGTCAAATCTATTTCCACTAGATCTCTGATCTATACCCCGGGGTGGGGCGGGGGAGCATTACCTGTATCCTGTGGGCAGTATGCAAATTTCTCTCCATGCCTGAGGACTACACTCTCTGTGGCCATGCATGCTCCTTGCAGAGTAGGGGTGGGCTCTGTTCCGCCAAAGCAGCAACATAAGGAGTCCGTGGAGAACTGTCTGGATACTTATTTATTTTTCCATAGGAACGCTAGAATCAGTTTGTCTAAACACTGACAACAAAGGCTTGGTTTCTATCGAGACTCTTATTAAATTCTGAATCATCTGAGGGAAAACAGACAATTTCACGATGTTCGTTTTCATGTCCAAGAACATTATTCAAATGCTTCTTGTTGCTTGGAAGCATTTTAATACCTCCTCTGCTTAGATCTTGCACGTTGCTTCTTATGTTTATTCCTAGGTTTTTCATCTTTTTTGTTGTGGCTATAAATGTTTTCTGTTCCCATTTTATCTTCTAACGGGCTGCCATTGAGTCTTGCTCTTTAAATGAATGCTTTTCCTCCGAGGTCCCTCCTCGACTTTCTTCCTTTCCTCCTCAAGATTTCCCAGGATGATCTTGTTCTCTCCCAAGCCTTCCTGAGCATCTGCCAGCTGATGCCTCCGGATCATCATCCCTACCCTGTGCTCTCCCAGGAGCTCCTCCTGCAGATGTCATACCTGCCCCATGAGCACTCCGAGCTTTGAAATAAAACTCTCAGTCTTGTTCCCAAACCAGCTACTTGGGCCATGCACCAGGCTCTGCCCACAACGTGCCAGGAAGCAGTGAGCAAGGCGGTATGTGAACAAAGACAGGTGGCCAACAGGTTTTGGTGCAACCCAGAGTAAAGCCTAGGGTACTCTGAGACTGGGGTGAGAGGCGACATGTTGAATATGAAGGGAGCGTGGGGGGTCTGGATAGGCTTTCTCAGAACAAACAAGCCAAGTTAAAGTTGCAGGGAAGGGCATCCAGACCTAGGGTACAGCATGAGCAGGGCACAGAGAGGTGAGTGTCCTAGGCACGGTGGGCCCACTGGGCACCAAGCATAAAACTCACAGGAATAGGCTTGCACATTGAGTGTTGTATGTCACGCTTGATATTTCAAATACACACAAGTGAGGCTAGATTTGAGTGCAAAAGAGCCTGTAACTGGTGAACCCTGCTAAGACAGCCAACTGTGCAGGCCAAGGGTGCCACCAACCAAACCAAAATGCAAGCCTCCTGGGAGAAGAAAGTGCAGAAACATTAGAGAGGTCTAGCTGGAAGGACCAGATATAGAGCATACACAGAGAGGTACAAGGGCGGCTCCAGACACAGAGCAGGTTGGTAAAAAGCAAAACCCAATCGAGGCCGGGGCCAGTAGAACAAAGAGTAGCTGGAGGCAGGGCTAAGAAGCTCAGGGTGGACTGAGCACCTGCTCTGGGCAAGGTCCGCTGGTCAGTTCTTTGAATCTCCTCAATGAATGCTCAGCTAGTAGCGCTCAAAACAGGTGGCATACTGCCCATCTAGAGGAAGGAGCTGAGGTGCAAAGAGCAGTTGCTTGCTCGAGGCCATAGTTAGAAAGCAAGAGAACTGGGATGGAGCCCAGACCTAACCTCTTTGTCACCCCATCTTATCCACTAAACTTTGGATGTTGTGAAAGGCAGTGACCTCTCAGACTTCCCATGAAAGAAGGCAGAGTTGGATGTCATCTCTTAGGTGACAAGAGCCCTTAAGTGCATGGGGATGTGGTCGAGCTGATGGTGCTGTGGAGAGATGATATCCACCTGGCTTTCCATGTGCAGCTCCTTTGGAGGCTTTAGCCATTGACCTTTCTCCGTGAACCAGGGCTCCTCTGCAGAACAGAGGCCAAAGAGAGTCATATCAGAGTAGACACTCTCTGATGGATGCAAGCCAAACAGCACTTCGTTTTCCTAGACACAAGGAATACTTCACAGTCTGCTCCCTCCCTACCTTCCACACAGGAGCTGAACAGGAGAGGTAACAACCCTCACCTACATATAGGCAGCATGGACTGTAAGTTCGTCTACCCTTT
Source organism: Peromyscus nudipes (assembly GCA_902168325.1). Classification (NCBI taxonomy): domain Eukaryota; kingdom Metazoa; phylum Chordata; class Mammalia; order Rodentia; family Cricetidae; genus Peromyscus; species Peromyscus nudipes. The sequence goes on from CABHPH010120579.1 coordinate 18,244, forward strand.
GCAACTAGTTGCTTTCTTGTTTGGGCTCAGGTCATCTGTTTTGAGACAGATCTCAAGGCATAGGACAGGCTGGCTTCGAACTCTTTTTCTGCCTTAGCCTCCCAGCTGCCAAGATTACAGATTTTTGCAGTTGTGTCCAGCTGCACTTCACAACTAGGTGGTCGTCCTATGCCTCCTCAGCCTCCATCTCCTCTACTCCAGGGTGGAAGCCATGGTGCTGCCCCTCAGAGCCATCCACAGGACCATATGACATCACATGAAGAAGACACTTTGTGGATGACAGAGGGCTTTCCTGGCTGGCTGTTCCTCTAACACCCTGCAATGGGGAGAGTCTCATTACTGTGGGCTTCAGAGCTGGGGCTAGCAAGGAGAATCTCTGCCCCTACTGCCAGCTTCAAAGGTCTGGTACTCTGCTGGCTAGTGGCCAAGAACTCTCCTGGAAGCCCAGCCGCACCTAGGGCTAACAATGCAAATGCGCATGGGGAGGAGATGTGGCTAGCCAGAAACAGGAGGTGAGCAGCTGAAGGGCTAGAGGATCTTCAAGCCCAGTTCCAACCCATAATGGCCAGCTGGGAAAGTGTCTGACATTGCCAGGGCTTCTGATCTTCTAAGAGAAGATAGACATCCAGCCAAGTTTTAAAATGTGCTTCCTCCTCCTTCCCCCCTGCTCCTCCTCCCCACTGGCCCTCCTCCCCCTGCTCCTCCTCCCCCTCCATCTTCCCATCCCCTCCCACTCTGCTCCTCCCCTTCTTTCCTGTGGTGAGTGTTTCAGGTGTCTTTCTCCATCTTTTTCCACTGAACTGGAAACCCCCTATTTCTCTGGACTGGCTCACTAGCAAACCCCACGATTCTCTTCCACCTTTCCAAGAATTACCAGTTCATGGGAAGATCAGAAAACAGGCTTTCAGGCTTGCATAGCTAACACTTCATCCATGGAGCCATCCTCCCAGCCCCTTAAAATGCAGTTTTTTAAATGCAACCAATTTAGCAGTAGTGTAAACATGGGGCGGGGGTAGTTTAGCTTAGATGGTGGTTAGGATCTGAATTATGTTATTGTTGTCCTTGAACTTTGACAGGGACATACATGCACATGCCGTGTTAAGTATGTAGGTACATGCCCAAGTGCTCCTATTTTCAGCAAGGAAACATTCCAGGGCTATGGGATTCTCCAAATGATGTGTGTGCCTATGTAGACACACACAAAGATAGATTGTCCCGAAGTTGGTCTGCCAGCACCATCTTCTCATGTGTATTAGTATGAAAATTGAAAGAAAGGCCCACAGGTGTCTAAAGTATGATATTACATGTGATGGTG